>LDAU01000095.1:58220-224614 GCA_001447515.1 Pseudocohnilembus persalinus | reverse complement strand
TTTATTTATTTATTTATTTATTTATTTATTTATTTTAATATATATTTATATTTATTTATTTTTATTTTTTTTTGTGGCTTTAGGTTATAGTGTGAGCGATTTTGAGATTAATATAATTTCTAGGTGTATTATTTATTATGCTTATGGGGTTTTGAATAAGGTTTAGGGATTTTAGTTGGAGGCTGCATTTGGGGAAAGTTTGCACGTATTGCCAAAAGAAATTAAATATATTAAATGTAAATTTAAAGTTTATACCTTATTAATTGAATAAATATAAATTAATAAGTTGATTAATTTAAATAATAACTTATTTCTTATTTTTAAGATTTATAATTTATTTTTAAAGGTTAATTAAGAAGAGATGAAAAGTGCTACAAAGTTTCTGACAAAATAATGGCAAAATTATCATTTTTAAAAATGGACTACTACGACTTAAGTTTAAAAAGAAACTATCCTTTGCCAAAATGGATGTAGGTTTAAATTTTACATGGGGTAATAAGAATTCAAGGTGTCCCATAAATAGAAGATATCGCAACAGATAAATTTAAATTTATAATTTAAGATAAATTAGGATATGTTTTAAAAGAATTTTGGGTCAATGTGAAGGGAAATTAGAGATTACCAAAAGTTACAGAAGATGAAATATTTTAATACATAGTAGAAAGAAAAATAAAATAAAAATAGAAAGAAATGGAAAAATAGAAGAAAATATTTGAGAAAACAAGGGAAAGAGAGATGAATATTAACGGATTAAGGTTAGTGAAGGGGGCCAAAATGCTAAAAAATTCTTAAAATTAAGAAGATTAGTAAAATTTGTTATAGGGTTTTTAGAGTGTTTTATTGTAAAATGATGAGAAATAAAAATTATAAAATTAGACAGAAAAACCTTAAAATTTAAATAATATGCTGCAAGTTTAAAATTAAAATTAGCTTTTAATTAATGAAAATTAGGAGACCAATAACAGTTTTGAAAGTTATGATTCTTAAGATTATGGAGATATGTAAAAATAGAGCAATTAGATATTTAAAGAGTTTAAGATTAGCAATCAAAAAATAGATGAAAAAAAATTAGCTTAAATAAGCAAAAAAAATGCATGTAATGAAATAATTATACAAAAATATTAATTTTTATTTCATTCTTATTCTTATTAATTCATATAGAGATGAATTTAAATGAGGTAGATTCCAGAAAAAGCAGTTGCTATAATACAGATAGGAGACTATTATTAACAAAAGAATTTTAAATATAAAATATTGATCATGATTATTTAGATTTAGAGAATTAGTAAATAAAAATTAATGATAATCAACGAGATTAGAAAATGGAATAAATAAGTCAAATAAACAAATTAACTTAAGATGAACAAAAATAAAATAGTTTAGAAAATTAAAAAAATTAGAATTTAGATTCTGTAATTAAGATAAATCTATTTTTTTTTTTATCAAACTTTATTTTTATAATTTTATTAGGAATTTTAAAAATCTCTTCCAGATTTACAGCATGAAAGTAATACACCAAATTTATATTAAAATTAAATGCTAAAATTTGACTCAGAATTAGAATTGGCTATAAATTTTAAAGAATAAAATTAATTATAATCGGAATAAGATTTAAATATTAAAAATTAAGAAAAATATGATGGATTAATAATTTTGTATGATGGTCAAAAAAAATACTATATCGAAAAATCTGAAATTTAAAGTAAAAGTAGTGAAAAATAAAGTGAAAGGGATGAAAAAATAATAAAATAAGAATAAAATTAATAAATTAATGACAAATTTATAGATTTGGAAGAAGATGAAACAGAGAGCATATAATAATAATAAAAGTCTAATTATAATATTTCTGAATAATAATTGAAATAGCATGTAGTTATTATACCTAACTATGAAAATGATGAAGATGACATTTAAAGTTACAAATAAAATCCATAATAATAAAGTTAAAGATAAATATAAAGCTAATATAAAAAATCAAAAAGTTTTTTAAGGAAATCAGTTTAAATTAATAGATAAACAGAAAATAATATAATAAATACCTATTTTTAGGGTGGAATTAAAGCATCTAATGACTAAGCTACTAAAAATAAAAGATAATCTTAGTAGAGAAAATAAGAATATTTTTTATGATTTTATATATATATATTTATTATTTATAAATGTTTTTTTTGACTTAATTATCGTATATAATATATTTATTTATTTATGAATAAAATATATTTAATTAAAAATATAAAAAAAAATATGTTTAATTATTTCTAATGTAGTTCTTTTTAAAAAAATAAATTTGAATAATTTTTAAGATTATAAATTTAGAACTTTAAGTTTTTTTTTTTATCCAAAACAATAATATTAATATGTTACTATAAACATTTTTATATAATTATTGGTCAAAAATATTTCTTTAAATATTTAGAGAAAGTTAGCAACCTTTTAGACTTATAAATTAAAAATTTTTGTACTTACTTATTTCAAAATATTTAAAAGATATAAATAATTTTAAAGTTAATAAAATAAATTTTGAAATTTCTAAATAAAAAATTACTTAACTATTTTTAAATTATTCATATAACTTAGATATATTTAAAATTGTAATATTGATAGATTATGTTTTAATAGCGTCACTTATATTTTTAAATAAGAATAATATCTAAAGTTTATTAATTTCTATAATATAAATTTATATACTAAACATTATAATCATTATGCTTATTTTATAAAATAGAACATGTAACTTAATAAAAAATAGACAACAAGATTTTATCGAAAAATATATTTGATAAAATTAAGTTTTAATTTATCTAGCAAATTAAATAAAAAAGTATAGCTAATAAAGAAGTGTTTTTTAAATATTTCAAAATACATTTTACCTAATTTTTTAAAATTGTTTCTAATATTTTTATGAATTGTTATATTTAAATTATTACAAATACTTTTTATTGAATACAACAATTTAAAATGATTAAATGATTAAAAATAATAGCTTCTTATTAAATGACATCAATGAAAATATATTTAAATAAATATGTATCGCCCTATCATATTTTAAGCTGAATTATCTATGAAGTGTCGGGAATAATAAATGATAATTTTAATAAAATTTTTAAATTTTATATTATAGCTAATAACATATAGTATCTATTTTTTATTTTGCTGTAAAATACTTATATATTAATTGAATATTTAATAATAATTATTAGTCTAGTATAGAGATAAATTTTTTTATTTTCAATATAATTTGGCTTATCAATCTATATTTATACTAATTATATAAATATATCATCAAAGTCATTTTTATCAATTATTGGGTCCACACTTTCTTATTCTTAATCCATATTTGAAGCTACTATTTACATATGCTTATACAAATTTATAGAAAAATTTTTTATAAAACATTTAAACAAAATATTTATATGTTTGATATAAATTCAATTTTATAATTTTTAAAATGATAAAAATAATAAATATAAAATTTTTTCTATTCTAAAAGAATAATGATTATATATATATTAAAATCATATAATATTAAATCTTTTTTTTTTATTTTACATATTATCAACAAATATTGTTTATTTTTATATCTTTGAAACTATAAAAGCATAAGAATATTTTATATAAAATATTAAAAATTTGAATTTTCAAGTATTTTTTAGTTTAAACCATACTATTACGCTTACCAAACTAAAATTTTAATTATATAAATTAAGTAATTATTATATATTAAAATATGCACAAAACTATATTTTTTTATAAATTTATAAAATAGATAATTGAGTAAAAATAATAAATAAGTAATGAGTGAAGGAATAAAAGAATAAAAGAATAGTTTAAAAAATTTTGAAAAGAATAAAAAATTAAAGCAATTATTTGCATATAAGATTATTTATTTTTTCTATTTAATTTAAATAATTAATAGAAAGTTAAGATTTACGAATTACGTTTGAATAATTTTATCAATAAATAAGATTAGGAAAAATAAAATTGATTTTGTTTTGGTTCTAGTGAATAATATAAAATAATTACAAAGTTTTAATTTATATCTATTGTTTGGAAATATTTATAAGAATATATAGTTATTATTTTTTAATAAAAATAATGCATTTTATTGCTTAAATTAATTTTTTAAAATTTTATTTAGATTATTTATCATTATGATTACTTTAAATAAATGAACATGATTATTTAAATTTAATTTTTATTATCTTAACTATAGATATTATTTAATATTCTAAATAACAAAAAAATAAAATTATAATAACTTTGTAATTAAATTTAATTTTTATTTTTTTATGGAATAAACTTAACAGATTTTTGGCCTAATTTAATCAAAAAATATTTAAAGCTTTTTAAAATAATAATGTATTTTTCATTATCAATAAACATTTTAATAATTAAAAAATTTTACAAAACAAAATTTTAATAATTTTATCATAATATAGATTTGATAAAAATTAAAAAAAATACTCTAATAAATTTTGTTTAAATTTTTAGTATTAATTTTAACTTATAAATGTGTTTGAATTACCATATTTTGGTATTTTTTGAAAATTATTGATTATTAACAGGATTGTTAGAATAAACTATTTGTTAATTTAAATAATTTGTAGAGTTTTGTTTATTAAATTCTAAAAATATAATATAAATTGTTTTTATATTAGAGAAAAATTGCTAAATTTATTAAGTTAATGGTTTTGAATTTATTGGTATTATATAAAAAAGAATAAATTATATTTTGGAAAATATAATTGAAAATATTAACATTATCTAGCTTGGATATTATAAGACAAATTTTAAATTAAATTTTTAGAATCTATCCATTTTTTAAAAGCCTTTTAGATAACACTAAAATTATTTTGAAATTATACTTATAAAATATTTTATGATATGTGGATTAGAAATAATTTTTAATTTTATATAGTAGTATTGAAATTAATAATTTTACTGATAACTTCTTAATTACTTTATTATTAGCTTGATCTTATTTTACTAAATGATATAAGTAAAACAATAAAAACTTAAATTATCTTAAAATGATAATTAAAAAGGCATCATATGTGCATAATTGATATAGATATTATTATTTTTTATTTATTAAAAAATTTGGCGTAAATTTTTAATAATTATTAATGATTGAAATATAAGTTTGGTTTTATTAGATTAAATTATCGGTAATTAAATTTTAATAACTTGAAGAATATTTGCTTTTTTCTAATTTATAATTTATTAATAATAAAGAATGTTAATTTTACTGGATTATAGCCTATTAGTAATACATAGTAAATTTTATAAAAATTAAAAAAAAAAAACAAAAAAACCAAACAATTAAACAAAAGAGGAGTTTAAAAAAAGATTATTTTAATAATATTATTACATAATTAAAATTAAAAAATTATTGCATAATAGGCAAGATGTCTTCATATTTTTTAATTTGTATTTTGCTTACAATATTTCTAGCCTTTCAGTAAAAATTACTTTTAATCTTTATACATTCAAATCTTTTTATGAATATGTTTAATTTTATAATTATTTTATTCTCAATATTATTAATTATTTTTACCAATAATTACACAGTAAAGTGCTAGGGGACATAACATATAGAAATTATAGTGGTTCATATAGTAATTTATATTAATGTGTAAGTGATTATTAAGCCAGTACATAATATATACATGCAGAATATTTTACTTCTAATGTTATTATATATTGCTAAATGAGCAAGAGTTATTAATATACAACTTATAAATATAATGGAGATACGTCATCATATTATAGCTATAGTGGTAATAGCTATTTTAGAGTCTATGTATAGAATTCTAATTTAATTTAGATATAAAGTAAATAAAAATTTTGAAAATTGTTTCATTTAAATGTCATTTTTAATTAGAATAATTTTTTTTTTTATTAAATGTCTAATTAATTAAATTGTTGTAAAAATTTCTAAAATTAAATTTAATAAAATTGACTTAATTAATTATATAGTAAGAGGATACAACAAGCCCGTTGACGTTTCTTCTGATTACATATACCTATAATATTACGAGTCATCTTCGAATTCTTATATATATGAAAATTATTCATTTTCGTGGCCAAATTATTTGCCTACATGGGTTAAGAACAGTACTACTTTATATCCTTAAGAGTATTTGAATTTATTTTACCCCACTCACATTTTGGTGACGAGTGATTTTTACGCTGAAATTTTGAATTGTTTTATAGATAACGACGATGACCCTATGTAATATGAGTTTTTTTACAAGGAAAAAGAACAAAACAGTTCATTTTGGAGAGAGTGGGATTTACCTTATGCAGGGTTTTATTACAACGAGACTTCTTTAAATTTTGAATTTTCTGGAAATGCACCACTTGCTGAATTGGGAGCTATTTATGACGTAAGGATTAAGGCCTTGGACGTTTCAGGAAAAGGCACTTACAGTTAAAGTTTTTATTTTAACTTAACTAATACTTAGCCTACAGTTGTTATTGACGGAGAAGATGGGGAATCTAGTATTTAGAGTATTTAATAGTTATTTGAAGCTCAGTATCCGCATCCGAGGCCGTTTAGTTATATTGAATTTTTGGTTGGA
This sequence comes from Pseudocohnilembus persalinus, assembly GCA_001447515.1. NCBI lineage: Eukaryota > Ciliophora > Oligohymenophorea > Philasterida > Pseudocohnilembidae > Pseudocohnilembus > Pseudocohnilembus persalinus. The sequence goes on along the minus strand of LDAU01000095.1, from coordinate 218,030 downwards.
GAATATTTAATTGATTAGGATTTAGATGATTTGGTTTATGTAGCAGAGTTTTATAACAGTACTTCTTTGGCGTGGGAAAGTGCGGTTCCAGAAAATGATAAATTGTGGATTTATTTTAACAGCACTAGTTTTACTTTTGACGGGTATCCGTAAATTGATTTGCTGAATACAATTTTTAAGCTTAGGTTGAAGGCTTGTGACTTGCTGGTTTGTTCGGATTTACATAATATAGATATAACTTTTATTAATAATATTCCTGTATGGGGTGAGTCTATTGATTTGTAACTTTTGTTCAACTCATAAAATCAAAATCCAAAGGCTAACGAACAGGTTAAATTTGATTTTTTGGACGGGATTGGGTCTGATGCCGACGGTGATAAGGTTTATTTTTACATTTATTATGCAGATGAAAGCTAATATTTATAAGGTATTTGGAATGAAATGCATAATGATTACAGTTTGCATTAGTGTATAGCGGAATTTGGATATACTCATGTAGAAAATGCTGGTTTGGAATATATATAGGATGATGGAGAAGTTAAGTATGTTGAAGGGTGTTATTTGAAAGATGAAGAGGGTAATTTACTAGATGGGGAACATTTACACAAAGATTAATGGCTAATAAATAATTTAAATGATGGATATATTACTGGATTGGCGCCTGAGGGGATTAATGATTCTATTTTATATTTAAAAGTTATTTTAAGCGATAAAGTGTAGAATAACACTGAGACTAGGGAAATTATAGTTGATTTTTATAATTATCCTCCGGAAATGAATCCTCTTGTCGAGCCGTTGTAGGATTAATTTTTAAAGTTGGTTGGAAAGGCTAAGATTTTGGAGTAAATGGCTTTTGAATTTTCTGAAAATATGTTTACGGATAAAGATAATGATATTGTTTATATTCAGTATTGGTATAAAGAGTTTATAGATGGAGAAGATACTGAATGGAAAGAGTTTGATGAAGATTTTTTTTTAAAATATATTGTGGAGTTTTAGCTTATAAAATTTTAGGGAATGGCTTCTAATTTGTATAAAGATAAAAAAATTATTGTGAATATAACAGGATTTGACGGTTACAAATATAACGAATATAATGAAGATTTAACCTTTACCATAGATTTTAAAAATTAACCACCAATTTTAGATACTACTAAAACAGATTTATAGACATAGTTCAATTAATAAGTAAGTAATCCTTAGGTTGGAAAAGCGGTATCTTTTGGTTTAAATATGCCTTATTATGATATCGAAGATGATGACATTATTTATATTATAGAATATTATGATCAAATTAGTGGTGATTTTAAATAACTATAAGATTAGTGGATATCATTTAACGTTTTATCATTTTAATTTTTTGGAATTCCTACTGTTGAGTACATGGACACAATATATACAATCAGGGTCATCGCCAACGACGGACAATATAACACTACAAATTTTTAATATATAGATATAGATTTAACAAATTAATAGCCTATGATAAATAGTACATTAGATTCATTATAATATTAATTTGATGCTTAAATTCCGAAACCATACACTTATTTAAATAATTTGATGATATTTTAAGCATTTTTCGACCCTTTTTATGACGATGATGAAGTTGATGAGTTAGAATATTATATAGAATATGTATTTAATGATTAAAATGGAGTATATTAAGATATTAGCCAGAGTGGGTGGATAGGTGGAAACCCAAATAAATTATTTTTAGTAATAAATGCGCCTTTAAGTATTGTAGATAATATAGTTTATTTAAAGTTTTATGTTTCGGACGGATTTAAGTAATCAGATCCTTAATATGTAAAAATTGATTTTTCAGATTAAAAGCCTGTTTAAAACCCGAATATATAAGCTAATTTATAAGAATAATTTGATTATATTAACCCAAATCCACAGGTTGGTTAATACTTGTAGTTTAGTTTAAAATCTTTGTTTTATGATGCAGATAATGATCTTTTAACTTACTAAATGGATTTTAGTGTATATGATAAGAATGATAATTTAATTTAAAATTGGAAAACTCTAGAAAATGAATGGCTATCATTCTATGAATAATAACTATTATTAGCTGGAATTCCTGATGCAAAATATATGGATTAATTGTATAAGCTTAGAATTAGTTGCACAGATGGGTTTAAAACTTCGGAATATTTGTACTTAACGATTGATTTATATAATTAAAAGCCATATATTAATTCCATATAACAGTCAATATAAGATTAATTTGATTATGAAAATCCTGTAACATAAGTTTATTAAACAATAAAATTTACAGTTCCTGGGGACAGGTTTTCGGATGACGATGAAAAAGATAATTTGATATATATTGCAGAATATAAAAGTCCTAATGGAAGTTGGAAAAAATTAGAAAATTAATGGATAACTTTTAACTAATAGAATTTGATTTTCAAAGGATACGCCACTATAGATTTATTAGACACATATTATTATATAAGAGTTTATGCAAGTGACGGGTACAAATAGTCTGAATATGATTATTTAACTATAAATTTCCACGCTGAAGCCCCTTATCAGGATCCTACTTAGTTGTCTTTATAAGAATAAATCGATTATTTTTTAAGTAATAGTTTAACTGTATTATAAGCTGATAAACCTTTTTCTTTTACTTTATATGATGATACTTATAATGATGTTGATAGCACTAGATTAACTTATATTACTTATGTGAGAACTAGATATTAATTTAATTCTTTCGAATATAATGCTGGTCATAATAGGTAAAAAATAAGATTTATTAATAATAAAATGATATTTAATATATTTAAAATGTATAGTTTTAACAACATATGGTTATTATAATTTGAAAATAATTTTTAGGTAGTTACAAATTTAAGAAAGTGATGTTGAAGATGATGGCACTTTTAAATATTCTTGTAGAGCTGATTCAGAAATTTCTGCATAGTATCCTTGGGATCCTGTATGGAGCGACTGGGTTTAATTATTGTCTTATAATTAAGAAGAAACTTGGTTAATTTTCGACGAAACTGATTTGAAATTTTCAGGAACTCCTTCTGCAAATTAAGTGGGAGATTATTAATTAAAAATAGTAGTTACTGATGGTGTAAAATAAATGACTGATAGTATGTATTTTAAAATATGTAATACTTCTCCATATCTAAATTAGTAGTTAAAATTGCAATCATAAATTGATAAAATGCCAGTGTAAAGTTAGACTTGGAATTTTTATATAAATCCAGACACTTTTGTGGACAATGATTTCGATGTTTTAACTTATTAAGCCACTTTAATTGATGGGGCTCCTTTGCCCGGATCTATAACTTTTAATAATGATACTTTGAGATTTAGTGGTAAATTTTCTTAGGTCACAAAAGCAAATATGACTAATTTTATATAAAAACTTTTTTATGATGAGCCAATTGAGGTTAAGATTATAGCTAAGGATCCTGTTGGAGGAGAGGCCTATGATGTTTTTTATATTGAAGTTTTAATGTCTTTCGAAAGTGGTCTTCTGATTGCTATATAAGTTTTAAGTCTACACATCACTTCAGGTGCCTAAATTAAATAATTAGTAATTATTTATTTATTTATTTATTTATTTATTTATTTATATTTAATGAAATAAGTTATAAATAAAAAAATAAATATATATTTTATTTTTTTATTATTGAGATTGAATTTTTATTTATTTTATAATATAGGTTACTTTTTAACTGTTTTTGGGCTATTAAAGTTTAGGCCTTATATGTATAGTATATGTTGTAAGAGAAAATTTTAGTATCATTTTTATAGTGAAGCTAAAGTAGGCTAAGAATTTTAGAAATAGATTGCATACATTGGTACTGAGTGTTTTTACTGTTAGAAAATTTGGAACAAATTTAAGTAAATTTAAATACAGAAAATAAAAAAGAAAAACCAGAGCTTGGCTAAAGATCAGTAATTAAGTTAGTAAAAATGGATGGAAGCATTGTTTTTTGATGAAAATTTAGTTTTAAGAAAAGAAGAATTAAAATAAGGTAATAATATATAAATAATTTTATTTCATTTAGCTATCAAATTAATTAAATTAGAACTTGAGGAGGTAAGAAGTCTTTTAAATTATAATAAAACTTTTATGACCTTGACAAATGCTAATGGTTAGTCAACAAATATATATAAGGTTTTGAAATATATGGCATATGTCGAATTTGTTGAGCAAAGTTCATAATTTAGCTGGATTATGGAAAGAATGAAAGTTAAAATTTGTGAGGAGTTTTATTAGGAAAAATAAAAATCCAAATACAGTTATTATGATTACTAAGTAAATTAAATGAAAGAAATTGTTAAAATAAATGTTGATAATAAAAATAATAGAAGTAAAATGAAAAGGACTTTTTTAGACTGGTATTATCCTATAACGCAGATAATTTATTATTAGGGTCCTAATGATTCAAATTTGCTTATGGCGAAGAAATTTCCGAAAATTTTGGTAAATTAGAAATACATTTCAACGGCCTATTTAGAAATAATAAAAGAAATGAAGTCTTCAAATGATAAAAAATAATTTTAATTTTATTAATCAGAAAAAATTTTAGAAGGTAACGATAAATAAGAAAGTAAATAATAATAAGAAATAAATTTAATAAGAAAGTATATTGTAAGTAAAGCCTAAGGGATTGGGATTTATAACTACACTAAGCCGCCGGAAATTACTTAAGGAGAAAGTATTTTATAGAATTCTAAAGAATTAGACCATGTTTAAGGATAATAGAAAGTGGAAGTGTTTAGTATAACAGATAAAATCAAAAATAAATTGGGATTTTTAAACTTAGATTATGAACCTATTGCTTTAGCTGAGAATAAACTCTTACCTGATTGGCTTTAAATAAAGTAAATTTTATTTTATTTTTTTTATTTATCACTAGTAGTACAGTTTTTTTTCAAATTCTGTATTTTAGATTAAATTTCTCATATTAGAGATTTTAAAAATTATCTACTATTCCAATTTAATTATAAAAATCCATTTTTTGTTTTTTCTAAATAATTTTTTCTATATGTAAAATAAATAAAATTTTAAATTCAGAATGTCTTTTAAAAAAAACTATATAAATAACATATTATATAGGGAAAAATTACTATAGTAATAAACTATTTTCATATTTATTTTTATTTACAAACATTTTTTATAAGATAATCACATGATTGTTTGATTCTATATGGGACTCCATAAATGAATGATATAGGGGATATTAAAATATAAATTATCAGTAAATAAAGATATATTATGAGAGAATTTTTTATAAGAGTTAATGGACCGTAGTATTTAAATTAGCTAAATTTTGATGAGTATAATAAATTTGAAAGATTCAATAATAATTAATAAACTGAAGTAGTTAAATTAGAAGATCCTAGAGAATTTAAAGGCATTTACAAGAATGATATAGAAGGATTGGCTTTAGAAAGCTCTAGTGAATCAGAAGTCGAGGAAAAAGTAGTGAAAAAGGAAAAAGTTAATGAATTAGCCACAAAAATGAAAAGGGCTAGAAGCTAAAAATTAAAAGTAAATTAAAATTAAATTAATTAAATAGAAGATAAGAAAGACCAAAAGAAATAATAAATTATGTCACTTTATAAAAAAAAAAAAAATACAGGCTAATCATTTTAAATTTCATAAAATTCTACTAGTAGACTTAAGTAAAACAAAAAATAAAGTAATAATTATATGTAGTCTACGATACCTGCATCGTTTATATCTAAATCCAATCTAAAAACATAAAAATCTTCATAAAATTTTTTTAAGACAGAATCAGATGCTTAAAAAAATTAGGATAATCAAAATGCATAAATTTAAAATCAATTGACAAGTTTTGCAAATTCATCTATTGATAATGGGTAACATTTAAAAAAAAAATGAATATAAATATTTTTAATTTTTTATTTATAAAAACAATATTAATATAGTGAGAATAACATAATTTATCATTTTTTATTTAAATTTAGTTATTTAGAAGATAATTCATCAGAAACTTAATAGAATAAATGCTAAACTAAGTCCAAGTAGTTTACAGCTAGATACCTAATTGATTGATTATATAGTTTTATATTTGTGCAACTTCATATTATTTTTATATATAATTATAGATATAGTAATTTATAAGATAAAATTATTATATATTGTAAGAAATAATCCTAAATTATAACTTATATTAAAATTTTAAGTGATAAAATATATTGAATATAATTTTAATTTTTATTTGTATAAACTTACGAAAGATTATACAATATAAATATAAAAATTAAAATAAATTTTGAATACATAAGATCCGTGGTTATGATAGCGGTCTTAAAGGACCGGATAAACACTGATAATTGATTTTAGACTTTTTTAATTTTTGATAAAAAATATTTTGAATTTTTACAAAAAATTATTATGAAGTACAAAAAATTAACGGCGTTAGCAGTTATAAAATACAACTTTTATTTACTTTATTATAAAATTTTATCTTATATAAAATCGTTTAAATCTTATACTTATATTTTTTTTAGTCAAACTTTTAATCTATGCTCTGAATAAAATACTATCAATTTAAAAATTTATTAATAATTTTTTATTTAATAAAAATGTGCTAAAAATTATTTCTAATTAAATAGCCATAACTATTTTCTATGTTTGATAAATTGATTAATTTTAATTGTACCATTTTAATAAATTATATGAATTTATTTTAATTATTATTTTAAGTTTTATTTATTGTAAAAGAATAATTTAAAATAGAAAATAGTAAAATAATGACTAATCAATAATTTTTTTTTTAAATTAAATATATAAATAGGATGACATTTTACTACAAAAAGTAATTATATATTTGGTAATATATTAAATTTCTTAAAATCATAATTAAAGAAAAAATTGATTATTTTATAATAAAAATGTTAATTTAAAAATAAAAAAGTACTAAAATTTTATAAAATTTTATTTATTTCAAATAAAATAATAAAAAAATGGTGAAGAGGCTATGTAAAAATACATTTTAAATGATATAAACAAAAAATAGAATAAGATACTTATTAAATAAAAATGTTAGATAATAAAATCCATAGTTAAAATAGCTAGTTGAAATAAATAAAACAAAAATTATATTGTTTAGTTTTTATTTATTTTAAATTTTAAATTTGTTAAAAATTTGTAAAATTTTATGTGAATTACAACATTAATTTTTTTCCCAAGGAAAATTATAAATTACCTTTACTCCAAACCTAACCCCCCAAAGGTTAAAAAAATAAAATGTTTAAATTAAAACCTGCAAAAATATAGAAATAATAATAATAAATTTTTGTATTTTTTTTATATAAAATATTAAACAGTCAGTGGTATTTTTTATATAAATTAAACCAAGTAGAACTAATTTTAATTAAAATATAATTTATATAAAAAATTCATTAATTAAAATAATTTTTGGACAATAAAATTTTGATTAATAAAAAATTTTAATTATCTAATAAATAAAGATATTTATAAAAACATTGATAGAATAAAGTAAAAAAAATATAATTTATATAGTAACATTTATTACCATTTATTATTAAACTAGTACAATTTAATTATTTAGGTCGTATTTTAATATTATTTCGAGGTATAATCCAAATTTATTTTTTATTTGAATAAAATATGCTCAATTACCCATTTATTTTTGCCTTTAATTTTTATTAAATTAATAATTTTACATTTATTAATTTATATTTTATAATATAAATTATAATTACCCTAAAAATAAATTATTTATAAATGAATATATGATTTAATATTAAATAAAAATGATATAAATAAATGGAAAATAAAGCTAAAATCAAAATTAGTAATAAATAGCCTAAAATATTTAAACAAAATTTTATTTAACAAATTTTTAATTTACACAAATATAAAAAATAAGTCTTGGTTAAAAAAATTATAATTTTTAAAATTAATGATAATTTTTAAAATTAATGATAATTTTTTATAATTTTATATAATTAAAATATAAAACTTATTCTATATCATAAGAAATAATTAAATTTTTTTAAAAAATGGTGAAAAAATTACTCTGTTATCACAACCTATTTTTAATTCTTTGTTTAAATTTTAAAATACAATTTTTTTAAATTTCTGTTTTAAAATAAAAATAAAATCATTTTTTTTAATGCTTTCAAAGTATGTATTATTACATTATATATTATATGAGGTTAAAACAAGTTTAGAATCAAACTTAATTATTTATTAGTATTTTTAAAGCATGAAAGAATAGAAGTATTCATATTATATTAAAAATTTAATATATAGTGATATTGATAAAATATATTATATAAAATATTGAATAAAATGTCATTAAGGCCTTAAATTTGGATCATTTTAATTAGGAAATTATTATTCATTTTAGTTATGAGTAGAATTTGTAGGTGCTCCATATCCTTAAAAACTTTCTCTTCCTCTTCCTCTTTGTACTCCATTGGGTCTTCTTCGGGGCCTTTATACTATTTCATCTCTTTCTTAAGATAAATAGGCTTAATTTTTTAAATTTGCACATTCAAATTAGGCAAATAAGACAAATATCTATGCTCTGAATAAAATACTATCAATTTAAAAATTTATTAATAATTTTTTATTTAATAAAAATGTGCTAAAAATTATTTCTAATTAAATAGCCTTTTTTTTTTTTATTTATTTTATAAGTAAAAATAGAATATTTAGTGTTAAATAATTAGTTTTATTATGTTAATAATTAATTATTATTAAATAAAATATAAAAAAAAACGATTTATTTTATATCTATATCATATTAAATTATTTATAATTTAATTATGTAAATCAAATGGATTATTTTTAGTAAGCCATAAATGGACAATAATTGAATTAATATTGGGAATTAAAATAACTGAATTTGCAAAATATATTATAATTTTTTGAAATTTTTTAGAAAAAATAGTATTTAAACTTTTCTATTAAATAGTAGCTTACGAAATATTATTAACATACATTTAATTTAAATATTTTATAGTGTTTAAGTAAATTTATTATTTTTTTTTTAAATGAATACATAATTATTATACTACTGTTATTTGTTTACAAAGAATAAGAAATTATTACTCAATTTATAATTTTAGGAGTAGCTAGTTGTTTATTAAATATGTATATTTATAATTAATATTTATTAAATTTAAAAAAAATTCTAACTATCTATAAATTTGATTTAAAATATATTATTAGAAAATAAGATACCTATAATAACTCAAAAATAATATATATGTAAATTTATTTAGAAAATTTTTATATATATATATTAGATAGATAGACAAAATAAACACAAAAGCTAATATTTTTGACCATTAATAATTTATTATTAATATTAGATGACAATAATCTGTGTTTTAAATTAATAATAATATAATTTAATTCAATTTTTGATTTAAGTGATAGTATAAAGCAAAGAATTTGAAGTAAATTTTATATTGAAATAATTTTTTGTTTTTATTCTTCAAAAATTCTTCTCAAATATTTAATAAATTAAAAATTCTAATTATTTATTTAAAAACTAGAATATAAATTTCTAATCTAATAAATATTTTGTGGTGTGGGAGATTTAAAAAGTAAACAACAAATTAATTTAATAATTTTTAAGAAATAAATTTAAGTGATGTATTTATTTTAATTATTAAAATATAATAAGTTTTAATATAAGCTATATTTTTACATAAAATTTTTTAGTTTATATTTATTTTATCCATAAAATTGGATAAATTTTAAAAATTTTAATATTTATCATAAGTTTTTTTTCTAAACTAATATCTTAACTTTGGAAGCTAAATAATCCGTATTATTTTAATATTTTTAAATGTAAAATTTAGCTTTTAAATGAAAGAAGGAAAGAAAATGATATATATAAATAAAATAAATTATCAAGAAACAATTTAATTTAGACTTACATATTATATAAAATTGATGTAAAATGTAGTTATTTGTATTTAAATGTAATTTTATATTGGTTTTATTAATTTAGAAATTTATAAAAAAATTGATCATCTGGGTAAGCATATAATAGAAAATAAATGATCTAAATTTTTATTTTTTCTGATAAATCCCGTTAGCACTCTTAATGGCAATACACCTCCGTCATTAAATAAAGAAACTAAGCAAAGATAATTGGGATTTCTCCTTAATTCTTCATAAGTAGAGCTATCAAAAACATATCCTATTACTCTTTCAAATCTATAACCTTATTCTATGTACCAATAATATCCAATATCTTATTTTTAAAAAGGAACAGTAACGAATTTAGTATCTTATCTATCTCTTTTTATTAATCTCAGTAAGGGTATCATATTTCTTTGATACTTTTTAGAAAAAACTCTCACATTTTCTTTCTATTTTGATAAGAAAAAAAAATTAATTAATTTATAATATTAGATAATTATTGATAAATTATTAAAATAAAGAATAAAAACTTTTTACTAGGATTATAGTATTATAACCTTTAAATCTTTATAATTCTTCCTAATTGAAGATATTATACACGCCATATTTATTGAGGGCAATTTTAACATTTTTTAATTACCAATAGTCTGATTACCATTAGTTTGTATTTTATTATAAAAAATTAAAATCAAAATCTTAATTTTTATTATCTTCTTGTTATTGTTATTAAAGTTAATTAAAATCTTCCATTTCGAAATTTTCTTCTTCTATATCTTGCTAAAGTAAGCTAAAATCTTCAGATTCGTAATTTTCTTCAAACAGTACTTTTTTTTATTATTATTAAAGGAATCCAAAATCTTCAGGGTTGTAGTTTTCTTCTTTTTCCTCTTCTTGTTAAAGGAAATTAAAATCTAAGGTTTCAAAGTCTTCTTCATGGCTTTAATCTAAATTAGCTTAAAGTTTTAGATGAGCACATTTATAGGTAGCTAAAATTGCCAATATAATAAATAAAGATAGAAGTTTATTATTCGTTTTTTTTTTTTTTTTTTTTATTTATTAAATAATGGAATCTTTTTATTGATTTAAATATTAAAAATTACATATAATTTAATAAATTCCCAAATTTAATGCTATTAAAATTTAATTTACTTATATTTAAAATTTGGGATAGTAAAAATCATTTGATATTTACTGTATTTGAATAAAATTAATTGTTATTTTTTTATTATTTTTTTAATTTGTTTAAGGCAATCATATTTTTGTTTATTTTTATGAAAAATTTTCAGCGTTTTTTCGATCCTCAAAGACAGCGGTCTTCACTTTCAAAGGAGGCCAGTCTTATTTATTAAAAACTAATTTTAAAATTTATATTTATATTGAATAATCTCTCTTAAGTTAATACAAATACAAATTAAAATTATAATTAAACTATTTTATTACCTAAAAATTTAAATTAAGTTATAATTTAGGATAATAAAAATTCTTTTATTTTGCTTTTATTGAAAAATATTATTCAATCGATCATTTATTTATATTAATAAAACCAAGTAGAAATTAGGTTTGATTAAAATAAAAAGTATAAAATTCATAGGAGTAGTATATAATTAAAATCATGACATCTATTTTTTATTTTTGAAATGAAAAAAAATCCCGTGGTATATTAAAAAATAAATAAAAGATTTGGAATATATGGGAGGAAGGAAAGGGAAGGAACGTATTTCAAATTATAATTAATTCCAGCTAAATTAATAAGATAAGTAAATATCAAATTTAGCAAGCTAACGGAATTTTAGCCCTAATTTAGTTTAAAAATGATAGCCATATAGTTTATAAATAAAATTTAATTAAAGTATTACATATATATGAAATTAAAATTGCATATAATGAGATACTTTTTTAAACAAAATTATTAGGGTAAGAGTGGAAAAACACGAAAATTTTAATAATTATGGACTTTAAAAATTTTAATTACTTCCTTATTTATTAAATTTTGATCCAAAAATCAACCAGTGTAATATAAATTTAAATATTAATATACAAAATTATAAAAGTAAAATATTTAATAATCTTTATTAATTATCAAGTGCTATATTTGAAAACAGCAAATATATTTAATAAAAATAAAAATTATGTATTCATTTTTTATTATAAATAACTAAGAAAATTAAGAATTTTCAGTACTCAATTCAAATTGTTTAGTATATAAATATTTTAGTTTGGAATGGAAAAAAATAATTTCTTTTTAAACTATTTATAGTAAATCAAAAATTCGGTTAACATTGTAATTTAATTTAAATTAAATTAATAAAAATAATTTATATTAATTATGATATACCGATATTATTAGACTTAAAATAACATTGATTTTTTAAAATTATAAAATATTTATATAATCTTATTAACAACAATTATAATAAAAAAAAGTCAAATTATAATTAAAAATAATTAATATAAATAGAAATTAACAATTAAAATATATTTTAATTAAAGCTATTTATAAATAGTATTATTAAATAATAAAACTAATTTGAAATTAAATAAAATATTTTAAATTAAATATCATTTAATTCTAATTATTTAAGTATCAGAATTATAAAATTAGGTTAAGCCTGCCGAAAGAAAAAATTCAAATCATTTAATAAATGTTTTACATTTTATGAAATCATTTATTGCATGCAATTCATGTATTTCTTGAATTTTTATCTAAAATTTTATTTTTTTACATGAAATACATAAAATTTTTATATAAAATAAATGTAATACATGTATTGCATAAAATTTCTAATATAGTGTAAAACATGAAATACATGAATTAAATGAAATTTTTTCGTGTATTGCATGATTTGCATTTTATGTATTCATTACATTATATGTAAAACATGTATTACATGAAATACATTTTTTCAGGAATACTTTTATAATAAATTAAATATAAAATATAAATATACATATTAAATAAATTTATATTAACATTATTTTATAATTCACACGAATACTAGAGACGTAAGTTAATTTTTTACTTTTTTTTTATAATATTACAATTAAAAATATGTAAATATCGAATCATTTAGCTCCATATTTTTGGATATAATTAGAATTTTTCAAATTTTGAAACAAGAATATCAATATTAAATATTTTAAAAATATTAATGGTTTTTAATACTCATTTATAATCAAAATATTTAAAAATTACTTACTTTTAATAATTTTTTTAGAAAATTTAAATAATTAAATTTTTGATATTTAAATCGAAATTTATGATTTACTAAATACTAAATACTAGATAAAAAAATTTAAAAATATAATAGTTTTCCTAGTATTAAAAATAAAGAATAAATAGATATTGACTTGATTTGAAATTAATATCTTCATTAACTGCTTTAAAGTATTTAAATCCAATTTCAAATTTACAAAAATTTCGGTGTTATTTATGTATATTTAAAACTTAGTTCTCATATAATACAGTAGTTTTCCAAATTTTGAAAAAAAAAATAAAAATAGAAATATAATTTTTATTTATTGTCCCATATAATGTATTATTTATATAATTAATTTTCAGAGGCATTCTGAAGATCAAATTTTATTAATTTTACATGAAGAAATAATTATTGAGAAAAAACAACAAATCAATTTTTATAATTAAATTTGAATAAGAGACAATATATAAAATATCTAAAATGGGGAAATAAATCTAAAATTCAGAATTCGGAAAGCATCTTTATAAATATTGTAAAATAATTATTTATTATTCATAGATTGATTTTGATTTTATAATGTTTTTTTACTTTGTAAAATTGGTTATGTTTAAATTAAAATCTTGAGGAGATAAAAATTTAATTATATTTATTGCTAAAATGTACCTAATACTTTAGTTTTAAATTAATAATATATTTAAATTGTTAAAATAAGTTAAATTTATCTTTATTTGTACGTTAAAATTCTTTAATATAGTAAAATGTTATTGACGAAGAAAATTCCTGAACAACATGTATTTCATGTAATTCATTTATTTATGTTTTACATGTTACAAATTTTATGCATGTATTTTTCAAGAAAATTTCATAAAATTCATGTATTGCTGCAATATTTTTAATAAAGATTCATGAAATACATGTACTGCAATTAATTTATGATTTCATAAAATGCAAAACATTCATTACATGATTTACATGTTTTTTTCCGGCAGGTTCAACCGATTATTTTTAAAATAATTTTCTAAATATTAATTAATTCATAATTTATTAAATTGTTTTTTCTGGTAATTCTAATAAAATAATTTTATAATTATGATGTAAATTACAAAGTCTATTTTCGAATTATTACAAAAAAAGGGCTAATGAAATTTTAAAATTAATTAGATAAAATTAAAATTTTTATAGTCTTGATTTTATATTTTCAATAAAAAAATATACAAAGTTCTTAGAATAATTGGAAGAAAATGCAATTTTAAAATCTGGATAACTACTACTATATTATCTTATATAATGTTTTATTTTATAGTATAAAATATAAATTTAACATAAAACACTTTCAAAATATTATAATTGGCTTTGCATTAGCTTTATTTTATAATAAATTAGAATCAATTTCAGTTTCTTAATCTTCAGATGTTTCTTTTTATTAAAACAATTTTGAGTTTGGAGTCATCTATTAAGGTACCTATTAATTTATTTAAGATAAATTGGCTTATTTTTTTAAGTTAGCACAATTATTTAAAGAAAATAGAACAAATATAAGTAATAATAATATTAACTATCTCTTCATTTTCTAAATACTTTTTTTTTTTTAATTATTAATTAATTTTTTTTTTTAAATTATCAAAAGATTATTAGTATTTTTTAGGTGTATATGTTTTTGATATGAAAATATTAATTTTTATAAAACAACTGAATTTTTGAAAAGTAGTTGAATTATTAATTTATTAAGAGTTTACAAAACATTTAATAATTATTGTTAATTAATAGATGATTTAGTTTATTTTAATTACTTATAAATTGAAACATAAAAATTTCAAATTGAGCTATTTATTTTATAGACTATTATAAAATATAAAATTAATCATTAAATAGTATCAAATATAAAATTTATAAATTATTTTAAAAAAAATAAACCTAGAATATTTTTTAGGTCCTTTAATCTCACAATAAAATTATTAATTTTATGAATATACTAAGAATATAAATGTCTAGATGTCTTATTAATAGCAAATAATTAATTAAATTTATTGCATTTAATTTTTGTATAAGAAATATTTTTTTTTAACATTTACGTATTAAGAAATTAGATTTAATTATAATTATTCAACTTTAAGATATAAAATGATTATTATTTTTATAATAAAATTATAAATATAAATTAATAAATGGAAGGAAAAAAAATAAAAAAAAATTAAATAAAAAATAAAATTGAATTTTTTATTTTATAAAATTTTAAAAATTTTCTATTTGTTTAATTGCTGTTTGTTAAAATAAATATTTTTTATAAAGAACTACTTAATTTTAATTATTTTATTTAACAAAAATCTGAATATAAAAATAGAAATTATTTTACTTGAATAAAATCTTTATATAATAAAAATTTTATTATTTAAAAGTGTATATATATATTTTATTTTAAACACATTATGATATATGGTATATTGATTTGAATTTATTTTTTTAATAAAAATAATATTTACTGATTTTTATGTAATTAATGGGTAATTTCTAGATTATTATTAAAATTGAATTAAATATAAATATATATTTATAATAATCCTCAAAAAATACCTTCCAAATATCATCAGGTCAATAAATTTTGAAATATTTTTGTTGTTAATAAATGTTTAGATAATGAAATGATTGGATAAGGTTATAGTAACGATATTTGGGATTAAAAGTTAAAAGTTAACATATTATTAAAATATTTTTTTTTCCATCTACCATCATATCATTATTCATGCGTAAAAAATTCAACTATTTTATAACAATGAAAAAAAAATTAATAAGTATTATAATCCGAACTATATTTATATTAAATAAGAAAGTAATTATTTACAATAATAAACAAAAATAATTTAGCTATTTAAATAATATCTAGTAATTATAATTTTTGGTAGAAAATATTTTAGATTTTTATAAACAATCATTATGAGGGACGAAAATTAATAATGTTAGTAGTTATAAAATACAAATTTTATTTACTTAATTAAATTATATATTTTAATTAGATCGTTTCAAAAAATTTAAAATTTTATTTTTTTAGTTAAACTTATAATCTATACTCTAAAAAAAAAACTTCCAATTTTTCATTTTTATTTATAATTTTATTCCACTGGCATTATAAAATATATAAATATAAATATATGAAATTTATAAGAAGGTGGATAGGCACTGATTATTTTAAGTATTTAATATAAAATATCATTTTTTGTCAGCGGAATTTAGGGGGAACAGGAACAGCCCCTATTAGAAAATGTATTAAATTTCTTTAAAACAAAGTTAAAATTTAAAATTATTTTTCTATTTTTACAAATTTTAATTTATAAATATAAGCATACTTAAAAGATAAATAAAATTTTACTATAAAAATTAAAAATTAAATAATTATAAAAAAATGATGATTTTGTAAATTCTAATATATTTTAAATATATACTCATTAAAGTGTTATAAAATATGATTTTATATTCAATTTTTAGTTATTTTTATGATAAAAATAGAGCTATATATATATTTTTATTACTATATTATGAAAAGGATAAAGATATATTTTAATTATAAACAAAATATAGTAAAAGTATAATTAATTATTAATTATATGTTTTATATACCATTTTACTTTTTATAGGATGAATTTTATTTTATTATTCAAATATTTAAAATTTGGATCGATTTAAGGTTTATTTTTAGATAAATATATATTAATTAAATAACTAATTAAAATTAGTTATAATATTAAAAAATAATGATTAAAAAGATGAATTATAAGTTAATATAAATTTTATTAGACATAAAATTTATTATTTATTTAATTTGTTAATATCTACGTAAATATGCGTAAACAATTAGAAAATTTAAAAAATATTATGCATGCAATAACTCTAATTTTTTATTTTTAGAATTTGCTTTTTAAATAACTGTCTTTTTTATATTAAAGAAATTAATTATAGATTTATAAAAAAATTTAAAAATATGCTATAAAATAAATTAAATTATTAATGGCATACCTGAAATGGAATAATTCTCTATAAAAAAGTTGTAAATTTGTTAATAAAGGGTGTAACAAAATAAATTGGAAAAATTTTTTTGCGCTTAAAATTAATTTTGTTTTATTTTTTCAATTAAAACATAAAAAATATAAAAATTTAAAGAAAACTACACACAAAAACATATAAATTATGTAACCATCTCAAGAGGCTTATGAAATATTAGCTTTCCAAAATAGAGTGATTTTTGCTTTAAGGAACTAAGAAAATAGTGTAAAAACCATTGAAATTTTAGCTAATACACCATATGCTTTATTTAAAAGTATGGTTTATAATCATCTTTCTTATATGAAAGAAAACTATAACAATACCTTTGATTTTTCGAAAGATGGATGAGGAAAAATGGAAATAATAAAAATTTATTAATGAAAAATTATCTTAAAATGGTGGGCTATAAATAATGATATGGGAAGCAATATGCAAAAATGATTTATCAGTTTTATTCATAATAGAAGGAAGGTTAACTCTGAAAAATATCGAAATATCTTAAAAATAATCTTTTAAATGCTAATGGGTTTAATGGAAGACTCTAGCTTTAAGAAGATTGGGCAAAATTCTATACATCAAAAAGTACCTAGATTTTCTAAATAACTAATGAATAAAATTAATAGATTGGAACCAAAAGGCCTGTGATATTAATCTTATGAAAGGATGAGGGCATAAATGAAAGATCTCAGCTTTTAAAAAAAAGATATAATCTAAAATAGCGATAATTTATGGAAGTAGTGTCTAATTTATTGGGAAAGTGTTAAAAATCAACTTTTTATAGAAAAATTCAGTACCAGACAATATCAAAATCCTCAACAATATGGAAGGAGATAGACTGGAATTATTAATTTTTTCTAAATTTTTATAATTTTAAGGTTTTTATGATTAAAAACCATACTTTTTTAAGCTAAAATTTCAGTAATTTTACACAATTTTTTTAGTTCCTTAGAGCAAAAATTACTCCTTTTTGGAAATCTAATATTTCTTAAGCCTCTTGAGATGATTACATAATTTATATGTCTTTTTGTTCGGTTTTCTTTAAATTTTTATTTTTTTTTTGTTTTAATTGATAAAATAATAAAAAATTAATTTTAAGCGCAAAAATATTTTTCCAATTTATTTCGTTACACCCTTTATTATTGAAATAAATAAAGTTTATAAGATAAGATAAATATAGATAATATTTCTATATGTTAATCTTATAAAAAAAGTATCTACTAATTTAAAATTAAAATAATTCAACTCATTAATTGCCGTAAATACTTTCATAATGACTATAAATAACATTATTAATATAATAATCTTTATTAATCTTTAAGATCCAACATAAAAATTATTAATATAATGATAAGAAAAAAGAGCAAAAATTCTAATACAAATTTTTACTTTTAAGTATATTTCATATTTTTGAAATTATGTGAGAAAAGTGTTGTTCTAGGGAATGTATAACTGGAACATTTAATGCATTTTTTTTGATTTTCCATCTAATTCAGCAAAAAAAAATTTTTTTTTACTACGGCTTTCCTAGTCTTAAAGATATAAAATTTGGTTCAATTAGGGCCTTTAAACGGAATAAGCTACAAATATACATTTTAATTATCATATAATACACAGTTATATAGAAAATTATAAGATTTTGCTAAATGTACTAACTAATTAATAATATATTAAATTATCATGTATTTATTTAAAAAAAAGAAATTAAAATAAAATAAAATTAATTTTTGATGTAATTATATTTAAAACATATTTTTTATATATTTGATATAAATATAATTATTTATATTATAATTTAATTTTATCTAAAATTAATTGAGAAAAATATATAAAATGAATCATTTGGGTAAACACATGAAGGATTAAAGCCTACCAAAACTTTAGTTATTAGATAAGAACTAATTGAGGTAAATTTCTGGGAAGACTCCTTAGTATCCTATTTTATTATTAAATACTGAATGCAAACAGATAAATTAGGGGTTATTTTTTAATGTTTAATAAGCTTATCCATCATATACATATCCTAAAACCTTATCAACTACATATCCTTATGATTAGTACCAATAATATCCATATTTTTATTCTTAGAAAGGAACAGTAGCGAATTTATAACCTAAGCTATCTTATTTTCTTAATCTGATTAAGGCAATCATATTTTTGTGGTATTTTTCAGAGAAAATTCTCATATTCAGGGACTTATTAGAAAAAAAAAATTAATGTATAAATTTAATTTTTAGTATAAAAAATTATAAAATTAAAATATTTAATAATTTTTACTAACTATCTAGTATTATAGCCCTAAAATCTTGATAATTCTTCTACAAGGAAGACATTAGGTACATTATTTCTATCAAAAGCAATTTTAACGTTTTTAACATACCATTAATTTTGAGTTTATAATAAGTTAGCAGAAAAGTCAAAATCTTCAGCCTCATAATCTTCTTCTTCTTATTCTTATTATTAAAGAAAATTAAAGTCTTCAGTTTCATAGTTTTCTTCTTATTTTTATTAAAGTAAGTTAAAGTCTTCTATGTCATAGTTTTCTTCTTATTGTTATTCTTGTTAAAGGAAGTTAAAATCTTCAGTTTCGTAGTTTCCTTATTGATTTTAAGCTAAATTGGCTTAAAGTTTAAGGTGAGCACAGTTATAAGTGGTGAAAAGAGCAAAAATAAATAATAAGGATAAAAGTTATTTATTCATTTTTTTTTTTTTATATATATTTTTTAATTTTAATTATTTAATTAAATTTAGATGATTTTTTATTGATTTAAATATTTAAAATTAGTATACCTTTACAATTTAATTAAAATTAATCCTAATAAAAAGAAAAATTATGTTTTACTTATTAATTTGAATTTATGTTTAAATAAATCTAAAATTTAAAAGATAAAAAAAAAGAAAATAGCCTATTTTTTCAAATTTTAGAAAAAGTCTAGAAAATATCAAATTTTTATTAATTTTTTGGAATTGAAATATGTTTAATTTATTGAAAGAACTAATCAATAAACTTTAAATTTTCGTGCGAAAAAATTAAATTTAATTTAAAAATATTTATAAAAATATAATAATTTTATTAAAAAAGAAATATATTTTAAATTTTTATTTTTAAAATATTTTATAAAATTCATAATTTTATAGAATATATTTGAAGTAGTAAAGAATTGTTTTATAAAATTAGTACTTGAATTAAAATAAATTCGACATATAGTTATTGGGTATTTCACTTTTTAATTTATATATATTTTTGGTAAAAAAACGATATTTTTGGTAGATTATATTTAATAGAAACTTCAATAAAAATAAATTTACCCTTTTTTTGTTTATAAATAAAAAAGTTATTAAATTTTTTTATAATTATAAATTATATTTCCTAAATAGCTTAAATATTTGCGGTTATAAATAACATAAACTATTTTTACTTTTATGTTTTAATCATTATTTATTTTAGATAATCTTTTAAATTGAAATAGATAAAATTTCTAATTTATAGATTAAATTAGAATTTTTGATAATATTTAGAAGTATTTATAATATAGAGTTAAATTTTAATAGATATTAAAAAATAAATTATTCTAATATATAATAATAATAAATAAAACTCATATTTTAATGTTTTAGGATATACCCTATAATATTATTTAGTTATAATTAATTTTTTTTTATTATTATTATTTTAATATATAAGGGAACTACTTAATTTTTCTGATACAAATTATTTAGAAACTTAATTTTTTTGCGAATTAGTTTGTAATAGTATGTTTGGATCATTATAAGTTGGGATATTATTTATTACTAAATAATTAAGTTTAAAAATAAAAACTATAAATAAACTAAACAAAAATTAATAAAAACTATTATCATTATCTTTAAGATAAATCATTTTAATTGAAAAATTTTAAATTTTAAAATAATTTTATAATATTTTTTAGGTTTATTTTTATGCTTTTATTATCTGGAATCAATATTTAAGTCATCAATGATTATAAAAATTAAAGTTAAGTTATTTTTAATGTATAATTTTAATTTCAATTAAAACTTAAAAATATATACTTTATTAAATAATTTAATTAAAAATATTAAATTTTGTACTATCATTTGAACCATATTTAATATGTAAGATTATTTTAAATTTATAATATTATATTAAAGTCTAGAAAAATATCTAAGTATATGCTGAAAACAAAAATTCGTATTAAATCATAATATACTTTATTTTTTGAAGTAATTAAAAATTTTTATGTTAAAATGTGTAATATCTAAGTTAAATTTCATTATATATTTTTTAATTACATTATATACGAATTTTTAAATTTGATTTATTTATAATTTTTATAATATATGTATTTAAAGTCAATATATAATGATTTCAATTTTAAAGTTTAATTATTTCTTTTGATTAAAATTGATAAATATTGAATCAATATTAATTAATATTATTTTAAAGATAAAGTTAAAATTTAATAAGCAACATAATAAAATAAATTTATAATTTTAGTTTTTTATAGATAATTTTGAATGTAGACTACTTTTGACATAGTTTAATATTAAATTCAAGTAATTTTAATTTTAGTACGAATAATTTTTGTTAATTTTTTTTTTTAATTAAATATTGAAGAATAATTGAACTATTTTGTAATTAGGGGAATTCAAAAAGCTTTATAAATTATGATGATATAAATCACAACTTGGGAACATTTGCAAATAAATTCGGCCAAAACCATCAGAAAACAACTTTGCAGGGATTAAAATTTTCTAAAATTTCCAGCAAACCAGGTATTTAATTAATTAATTTTTTTATGCAAATAATTATTTATTAAATAAAAGTTATTTAATTTTTTTAAATGAATTTTAAACTGAAAATACTTTTTATAACATAAAATATATAGTAGAATATCCTCTATTGGGTACCTTATAGTATATATAGAAATCTTAAAATTATTTTCTTAAATATATTTAAATAAATTATATATCGCTATAGTAAAATTAGAGTCATATGTTTTTTATTTTATAGCTAAATTTAAAAATTTAAAAATTTTTTTTTATAAAAGTAAAGAGAAAAAATATGGGAAATTGAGAATATTTTTTCGCTTTTTTTCCTAAGAATTATATTTGGATAGTAAGAATATTAAAAAATATTTTTGAAAATGTAAATATTTTAAGGTTAAAAAATTTTTTAATTAAGTATAAAAAATATCATTATTAAAAAATATTTTTTAATGTATAACTGAAAACACTAATAAATAATTTAAATTTACATAAATATTAATTAAAAAAATCATAATTTCCAAAGTTAAATCATATAATTTAATTAATAAAATTATTTTGTTTTAAATTTTGGTAATTGTTGCAAGTAATAATTTAATTAAGTTTTTATATATATTGACTATATGAGTCATATTAAAATATTAGATACGATTTATGTTTATTTTTACTAGTACCTTATATATTAATTTATTTTCGTTTTATCATTTTGCTTTTATTTATATTACTGTAAAATTAAAATACTTTTAAATAAAATAACAGGCATAATTAAAAATAATTTGAGTAAATTTGACATAAATTTATAAAAAATTATGTTTTTTTATTAAATTATTTAAAATATTTAAAAATTAAATAATTTTATAATTCATATTAATATATTTAGAAAAATTCAGTTTGTTTTTCAATTTTTATAAACCATAATATATTTTTCGAAATTTATTTATTAATTTATGGATTTAGATTTATTACATAAATTTATTATAATTATTAAGGTTTTCTTAAAATTTAATATTTTTCTAGTTTTAATATTCAGATTTCCGGGAGTCTCCAGTCATGCCTATTATTTTCTTTAAAAAAACTTTTTAAATATAAATCATTTTTACTATTATATAATATTTATTAGTAAATAAATTTATATAATTCCAAAAAAAATATTAATGATATAAAAAATTGTTTAGAATTTTTATCTATTTATTTAATTAATATACTGTTTATAATTAAATCACATCTTTTTAATAGAATATAATTAAATCACATCTTTTTAATAGAATTCCGATTTTTTTATTTTCAATATTACTCTCTCAATCATTGAATTGTGATCTAAAAATCAGATGGCATAATTTTAAAAAATTTATTATAATTAATAAATTACATTTATAGAATATTAATAATAATTTTACAAAAGTGATATTTATAATACTTTATGTATTTCAAATAATAAAATAAAAACCAGTTTATTTGTAAAATTTATTAAATTAATAAAAATACCAAATTAAATTATAATTGCAAATAATTAATATATATAAATAAATTTAGATTAAATTTCAAAGTTATTTTAATAAATGATAAGTTAGGTTTAAATCAAAATTTTTAATAAATAAAAAAAAATTATCACAAAATTTAAAAATTTTTATTATTTTAATTATAAATTTATACAGAAATGATATAAATGTATTTGATAAAAAATGATAGATCTAAAAACTGAATCTACATTTTTATAATTTTATATAGCCATTTATATAAAATTTACTAAATATAATAAACAAATAAAAAATTTAAAAAAAAATGGGGAAACTTTTTTTAATGTAATTAAGTCTTATATTATTTTTTTCATTATGTTATACAATTTACAATTTTTTCATAATTAATTAATTCATTAGTTAAAAATAAAAATTATTATTGTTGAAATAATAATTATAAACTTCAATTTCACATAATTTTAATATGTTTGATATAAATATTTTTAATATTTTTCAGTATAATTAATTATAAATATAAAGGGATTTCACTATGTTATAATAATAATTATTAATTAAGTTTATAATGCATAATATTAATTAAATACAATTAATATTTATAGTGACAATGGGATAGATAAATAACAGAATATTTAAAATTTATTATAGAGATTAAAAGTTAATTAAAATTACAACCTAAAATAACTAATAAAAATTAGAAATTAGTTATGATATTTTTAAAGAATATAAGAATTGAAATATCAATAATATTATAGTATAATTTTAATATATATTAATATAAAATAATCATAAAAATATCGAAAAAAATATCATCTAAGAGCAAATGTATTTATTCTTGTAGAATTTCTACCTACTTTAATTAAAGATTATTTTTCATCTTCGGCAGGGTTTTGTTGTGTTTATTCTTCAAACAGTACATTTTATCTGGGCCTTTATACTATTTCTTTTCTTCCATTAGACAAATGGGCTTAATTTTTTAAATTTGCACTTTCAAATTAGGCAAATAAGATAAATATGATTAAAAAAATTTAGAGTGTATTTTTTCATTTTTTTTTAATTTTTTTATTTTTTTTATTTTTATTTATTTTTTTAAGAAAAAGTAGTTTATTTAGGATGGTTAATAGTATTATTAATTATTAATAAAGTATTATTAAATTGAATATAAAAAATCAACTTCATTTCAATTATATCATTTTAATGTTTTGATTTGACGGTTTATTAAAATTTATGATTATTTTTAATATACATTTCATAATTATATATCATTTAATTATCTTAATTAAATTTTCTATTTATACTAAACTATAAATAATAATAATTAGATTGATGTTGGGAATTAAAATAACAGCTTATGCAATATACATAATTATGATCTATTATTTTTAGTAATAAAATAATATTTATAGTAGTTATTAAATAGTAGATTTGGCATATAAATAAACATTATTAACTTGAATTTAATTTAAATATTTTTTAATATTAATATTAAATTTAAAAAATGAAAAATTGATAAAAATTATTATTTTTTGACAAGGAATTTCAAATTATTACTCTTTTCTTGATATTAATATTTAATTCATTATTATTAAAATAGATTATAATATATTTATGCATACATTCTTAATTTAATTTTTTTCGAACAAAATAAATATTTTTTGCAAATTAATTTTGGTTTTTTGTGATCTTTTTACATATTAAATTATAATACTAAAATAATTAGAAAATAAATAAAGTTAATATATAATATATACAAGGTTGTAAATTTTGCAATGCCAATTATAATAGCAAATAAATTATTTATGATTATCTAAATCAGTTATTAAAATACAAATGGGAGTGGCCGGAGTAATTTTTATAATTTACTCCCAAGTTATGGAATTAAATATTTTTTTAATCCCTTATTATAATTACAAAAAATAAATAAAAAAATATACATTATTAAATATTTGAAGCATATCACAAAATTTTCACAATATACAGGAACAATTTTTTCATTAAAATAAATTTTTAAGCTATATAAAAAAATATGTGGAAAAATAGCACTAAAAATTAAATTAAATAATTTTTTTTAAATAATTTATATGATTTCTTTAATTATTGTCTACATTATAGATATTTATAATATTTCAAATGGTTCTTCTTTGACTTATTAAAATTCATATTGACTTTTTGATATTTAATTATATAATTATTAAGCTATTAGATTTTCGGTTATATTAATCCTAATTAACAATATGCCTCAAGTAATAATAAGGTAAAATAGTAGATTAATTACAAGAAAATGATAAAATAACATTTCTTAAGTTGTTTATTTTTCTGTAATTTTAGTTGTATTTTAAATTTTTGATTTTCCATTATATTATTTTTAATTGAGAGATCTAAGACTTGCTAATTTAATCATTATATTGTTAAAATAAAATATTATCCGAAAAGTGAATAGGTTAATACTTAATTATAAGTAATTTTTTGCATAAAAAATCTATTTCTTTTTAGAAACGAATTTGGAATTAAATTAAATATTTAAATTTATATCACAAATTTTATTATTTAATTTTTTATATGTATTTTTATTAAAGATATATAGTATAAAATTATCAAAGTAAACATTATATTTCATGTAAACATTTAATTTTAATTGCAATTTTATTAATCTTTTGAGTCTTTAGCTTTTTTTATAAATACTTTCAAAACAAGATTTTAAAATTAATAATAAAGTGATACATATATAAATTTAGAATTTGTTATATATTGATTATATCGTAAACGACTAAATTTTTCACAGGAAAATATATAAACTATAGATTAAATAGGTATATAAATACATTTATATTTATTTCAACAAGTAAATAAGTTTATCTATTAATAAAAATCTTATTTAATAAATAATAAGTTTTTTAACTTCTTTAATAGTATAGCAATTAATTTTTAATTTGTACTATTTATATTTATACAAAATAATGTACATCAAAATATATCGTAATGAAAAAAATTACCAAATATTTTTAAAAAGTTAATATGATTTATTCATAGTAAATATTTATTTAGAAGGCAGACTTGTTTGGTTATTTTAAATAAAAAATAATTTTTGGTTTAATACATAAAAGAGGTTTTTATATAAAATTTCTCCAATATAAAAACTTGTGTTCAGATATTTATTTTTTAAGATTCAAAATTTTGTATTGGTTCTCAATTGTTTTTTTTTTTTCAAATATTAAATAATAATATCAATAATTGAATATTTTTATCAAATATTGAAAAATGAATCAAATATATAAATTATATTTAATACTATTATATATAAATTCAAGATGTCTTTTATAGAACTATATAATTAAAATTATTAATTAAATTATTAATTAAAATATTTAAAATAAAATACTAAAAATGGTGAAAATATTTAAAAGGAATTATTTTAAATATACAAGATCTGTTTTTTTTTGTATAAAATAAGCTAAATTTTTTTATATTAATAAAGATTAAATTTATAATACTATTTACACATATAAAAAAATTTTAATTACATATTTTTGAGTCATATTTAATAAAATTTAAAATAAGATTTGGGTGAAAAATTTGGTCGTTTACGATATTTAATTTTCAAAATATATAAGCACTTTAGCGCTAATTTAATTTGAAATATGCAATAAGTAGTGTACAAGAAGATTATTGATTATATTATTATTTTTAATTTATTAGTTCATTTTAAATTATTGTTATATAGTTATTTTTAATATTCTGGATTTTAATTTATTACTTCACTCAAAGGTGTTGAAAATTGTCTTTTATTTAAATTTAAATATAAAAATTAATCTCTGCTTTTTATTAATAATTATTTTTTTTATCTAAATAAATGAGGTATAAATAACGCATAAAATTAAATAATTTTAAAAATAATTATGCAGTAACTATAATTTTTTATTATTCAGAATTCGTTAAATAAATTTATATGTATTATTATATAGATATATAATATAACAAATTTTTTTTTTTCTATCTACTTTATTTTTATAAATCACAGTAATTACTATAAAAAATTAAAAAAATTTGTAATAAAATAAATTAAATTATTAATGGTATACCTGATTCGAGATAATCCTCTATAGTAAAGTTATAAATCAGTTTATATTTCCAAATAAATAAAAATTTATAATATGTGCAAATCTCTGGAATGACTGGAGTTTTGACAAGAATTGATTTATAGAAAAGGTATAAAGGGTTTTTAATCAATCTTATATATATTATTATACCCCAAGACAAGGGCTACAAACTGAGTACCCTTATGTGATAGGTACTAATATATAGAGGGATGCTAGTGGGCTCGAATCGGTTATTTTTGACCCCCTAAAAAAAAATTTCGTAATAGCTTTAGTAATATACGAGTTACAAACATTCCAAGGAGTGCAAAAGATAGAGCATAAAAAAATCTATTAGAATTAATTATAAACAATATTATTTATTTTTAAATTATAATTCTAATTTTTATGTGAAAAAATTGATAAAATATTTAGACTAAAATTATAGTATAAATTTAAAAAATATTTCATAGTTAATTACTAAAAAATAAAAAGATTATAAAGTTATTTAAATTAAAAATAAAAATATAAATTAAATTACACATGAAAAGGGATAGTTATGTACATAAAAAACTATAAAAAGAATTATAATAATAATTTATTAAAATTATATCTTCTGTTAATGAATTAGAAGAATAATGCAATTAAAATATTTAACTTTTGAAAAAATAGGAAATTTAAAATTATCTTATTAATAATTCTACCAAATTACTATTTAAATTACTAAAATTTTTTTAATTTTAAAATATTTAATTGAATTTTACGCAATTTTTAAAGAACCAATAGTATAAGATTAAATATTTTAAATGAATTAATAAATTTATAGCAAAAAATAAGATTAATTTAATCAAAATATGAAAAAAAAAATTAAATTTATAATTATATGATCAAATTCTGTTTAAGGTAATCAAATTGTATAATTTCTAATAGATAAGTGATAGATATCTATATATTTATTGACAGCCATTATAAGTAAAGAGTGTGTCATTATTTTTATGCTTTTATTTATTTTATAAATCCCAGTTGGTTTTATGAAAGGAAAAAAAAATTTAGAGAAAATAAATTTGGTCTTAGAATAGTATAAAGGGTATTAATAAAGTATAGAAGGATTTGAAAAATAGTATTAATTAAAAATTAAAATAATTTAAACATTTATGGATAATTTTATCCAAGATTTTATTTATCCTAGTCCAAAAATGGAAAGAATTTAGTACCAGCATCATTTAAAATAGACAGTATGTTCAAAATATTATAAATAACAAGAAGGAGTTGAATCCTTATTTAATATTTTTTATAATATATACTAATAGAGTTTTTTATGCTCTATCTTTTGCACTCCTTGGAATCTATATTATTATCTATCACATAAAGGTACTCAGTTTGTAGCCCTTATCTTGTGCTATAATAATATATATAAGATTGATTAAAAACCCTTTATACCTTTTCTATAAATCAATTCTTGTCAAAACTCCAGTTATTCCAGAGATTGGCTCATATATAAGATTAATATAGATAAAATTTTTATACATTATAAATATGTATAAATTTAAAATTAATGTAATTCAACCCTTTAATTGCTAATATCTATAAATACTTTTATAATTGCGATAAAAAACATTATTAAAATAATAGTTTTTAGTAATCTTTAAGAGACAACATAAAAATTATTATTATACAACCCATTTGATTTTTTTAAAAGATTTTTATTTTAATTAAATCCAAAAAAAAAAAATAATCACCAATATTGTTTTACTTTGTTTTTATATAAACTATCGCATGTTTAATATTAATCAAACCCATATATTATATGGGTTTGATTAAAAATAAATTTATATAAAAAAATCAAAATGGTCGTAATGTTAAAAAAAAATGAGCAAAAATTCTAATACAAATTTTTACTTTTAACTATATTTAAAATTGTTGAAAATTTTGTGAGAAAAGTTTTGTCCCAAAAAATGTATAACTGGAACATTTAATGCATTTTTTTTAATTTTTCATCTAATTCCGCAAAAATATTTTTTTTTTATGTCCATATCCCTCCTATTTTTTAAAAAAAGTTTGGTCATACATACATTTTTTAGAAGTGTTAAAAAAATTGATTTTTTTCGAAAATAAATTATATAGAAAGGTCGGGCTTGGAGCCAAACTGGACCAATTTTTAACGAATTTTTGGAAGCCCTATCATATGAACATACGGTGGTTAATAGGGCTTTCTTAGTCTTGGAAATATAAAATTTGGTACAATTAGGGACTTTTAACAAAATTAGCTACATTTAAAAAAAAATTTTAATCTTTTTTTATTTTTTTTGATCATTTGAAAAAACCAAGTTAAATTTTTTTTTTTTTAGTTGGGAGTTTGGGGAGTAAACCAAAATATTTACAATTAGCAAATTAAATTACGAAAAGAATATTTTAAAAAATATATAAAATTGTCAAATAATTGAAATTTTTATATATAATTATATAATAATAAGGTTTTATAAAATAAGTTTAATTAATTTTATATAATTGCATAGGTTAGCTATTTTAAATACGTATGAAAAATAATTTAGAATTTGAAAATTCATTTTATTTTATATCACTAATTTTGAATTTTAATTTTTTTTTCTATGAAATTCATAAAAATTTATAATTTTAAAGATTTTTCTTTTTGAAAAAAATTTTCAATAAGTAATATCAGGGGTCTTCCCATTCCTCTGAACAAATGGTTAAAATTCCTCTGAAATAATAAAAAAATAAAAATTTATAAAAAGATAGCACAGCCTGGGCGCTGCAGGGAAGTTGCCCAGCAAAAATTTTATGCTTGGTGAAATATATGTCGATTAATACATAAATACGCTTTGCTGGAAAATTTGACCATTTTTTTATAAAAATTGTACATTACCACCAGAAAATTTTATTTTTTAAATTTTTTTACAAAAATATATCAGTAAAATTAAAAAAAAATCAATAAATTTTTGTGAATGACAAAAAAATAATTCAAATTCTAAAAAATAGTGATATAAAATAAAATTGAATTTTTAAAATATATAAATAGGTACTTTATGTAATTATATAAAATTAATTAAACTTATTTTATGAAGAAATAATTAATTATTATTTACTTAGATATATATATTTTAATTAATTGACACTATTATTCCCATATTTTTATATTTTTTAAAATATTCTTTTTATGATTTAATTTCTTATTTAGGTTATCATAAATATTTTTTGCAATCAGAATTGGCATTGAAAAATGTGTAATCTTGTATATTTTATATTATTTATTTTTTTATATATTATTCTTATTTAATGATTTTATCAAATTTTATTTACACATTATTATTTGGTAAAAAAATATACATAATAATTATGAATATAATACAGCAATTTTATAAAATACCCTTAATAATTTTTTGATGGGATTTTTAACAATTTATTTTTTGAAATGCGCCCAGGTCGTGGTAAGTAGAGATTTTTCTAACAATTTTATATAAAATTTCATTATTTTGATAGCGAAATTTTAGATGGGGGGGTACAGCCCTGTTATTTTTATAAAAAAATGGCAAAATTACCATCAATTTAAATTTAGGAAATTATTGTTATATTTCCAGAATATAAGGTGAAAAACATTATACTAATTTATAAATGACATAAAACTTTTGAAAATTAAGGTTTCTTTAGAATTTGACTCTTATGACAATATTTTTTTACATATTATTAATTGTAAATTTATATAAATAATAATTTATTTTGAATTTAAACATTTTTAGAGTTTATTTGTAATTTTCACTTAAAATTCGTGATTATACTTCTATCTTTTAAAATTTATAATTCCGTAATCATTAAGCTTATATTGTTGAATATAAAAATAAATATTTACTGATATAATAAAATAAAAAAAATAAAAATGATTAATTAAAACAAAGGAAGGACATTTTTTAAAGCAATTATATTTTTGAATTTTATAATAATATAAAATCGAAAAATAATATATTATAATCTATTGGTTTGTCTTATAATAATATTTAAAATTTATTAATTAAAGAATAAATATAATAATGAATCATTTGGGTAAGCACATACTGGATTTAATCCAAGTGAAACTTCTATTTCTTTATAAGAATTGGTTCATATAAACTGCTGGGAAAACACCTCCGTATTTATATTATTTATTAAATACAGAAATTAAACAGGTAAATTTGGGGTTATTTCTCAATGTAGGGAAAGAATCTCTACCATAAACATATCCTATAACTTTATCAAATGAATATCCATACTTTTTGTACCAATAAAATCCATTTTCTTATTATTAGAAGGGAACAGTGACGTATTTAATGGATTATCTGTCTCGTTTTTTTAATCTGATTAAGGCTATCATTTTATCATTGTATCTACCAGAGAATATTCTCATTTAAATGGACTAATTAGAAAAGAAAAAAATTATTTTTTAAGTTAAATTTTTATAATAAAAATTAAAAAATAAAGATTTTAAAATTTTATTTAAAAAACTGAATTATAAAAATTTTAAAATTTTTTACTAGAACTTTGGTGTTATAACTCTTAAATTATGGTAATTCTTATTCGATGAAGACATTAGGGACATTATATTTATCGAAGGCAATTCTGGCTCTTTTAACGTACATAGGGCCTTGGGTTTATAATAAGTTAGCATCGAAATCAAATTCTTCGACTTCATAATCTTCTTCTTATTATTAGAGGAAGTTAAAATCTTCAGGTTCGTAGGTTTCTTCTTCTTCTTATTCTTATTAAAGGAAGTTAAAGTTTTCAGAATCGTAGCTTTCTTCTTATTCTTATTAAAGGAAGTTAAAATCTTCTGTTTCGTAATCTTCTTTAATTTATGACTATTAAAAGAAGTTAAAATTTTCAGAATCGTAGCTTTCCTCTTGGCTTTAAGCTAGATTGGCTTAAGATTTTAAGTGAGCGCAGTTATAGGTGGCGAAAATAGCGAAAACTATAAATATAGATAAAAGTTATCTATTCATTTTTTTTATTTTTATTTTTTATTTTTATTTATTTTTTTGATCACATATATATAATTTTTTATTGATTTAAATATTCGAAATTTCATATAATATTACAAAATCACAACATTAGTCCTACAAATTAAGAATTTAATTTTATTTATAATGCTGAATTTACGTAATATATTCAATATTAATAAATAAAAGTCTAGTAGATGAAATTATTTGGTGAATAATTTTTAATTAAAATCTGTTTTAATTATATTAAACTAAGGTTTTAAATAACTTAAAAAAATTTTGAGAGAAATATTATATAATTTAATAACATTTTATTTAAAAAAGATATGTAATATTTAATTTAAAAATTATATTTTTACATTTTCTTTAAGATATTAAATAAATTTGAATAAAATAACTTCGGCTAGTAAAAATAATTAAAAAATAGCTTATTCTTGAATTAAATTAATTAATATTAATTTTAAATATATTTGTTGATTAGAAATCAATAAATTTTTTGTTATATATGTTTGATGTAAATATAAAATTAAGCATCATTATTATATTTTTTATTTATAAATAAATAATTTTAACAATTTTTTAACGATGCTTAAAATTATTTGAATTATATCTTTAATTATAAATTTAAACTAAGAACAACTTTTAGTTTTGATTATAATAATCAATTATCTTTTTTAATTTAAATAAATAAAATACTGAGTAAATAAAATTAGAAATTTTAATAATATTAATAATAAATTAGAAATTAATATAAAAAAAAGAATATATTTTAAGAAATTTTATTAATTTAAAAAAATTTAAAAGTAAATTTTAATAATAATTTTAAGGTGTATCAATAGTTACTTATAATAATGATTATAAAAAACATTTTTATATTTAATAATTTATGTGTGGGTTAATTTTTAATTGTGGTAAAATCAAATAGAAACTTAACTATTTTTGTGGTTTAAAAAGTTTGTAAAAAAATTTCTTATAAATAATAGTTGGGAAATAGAAAATTGATAAATTAATTAGTTTTAAAAAATTTACTAAAATCAAAAATTATAAAATAACTATTTTCTAAATCAATGCAAAATAATTGTTTTAATTAATTACTTTTGATTATAATTTTTAAATTTTTTATGCATTTATTCATTGAAGAATTATTATAATCTTCTTCTATAAATTTTAAATAAGTTATTTTTATTTTTAAATTTACCAAAAATTAAAAATACACAACAAGATTGATATAAAAATTTTATTAAGAAATTTATTTTTAATTTTGTAAATTTTAAACAATTTAAAAGCCATAATTAAGAAGTAAGATTATTTCTGCTATTATTATAACAATATATATAAGTCTAGTAATTTATAAAATTTTTATAAAATAATAAAAATAAACATACATTTAAAATTAAATTTTCTAACATTTTTATATCAAATATAACCATTTAATGTTAAATAAACAAATAATAAAATTAAACTTTATACTTGTATTGTAATATATAAGAAATCTTTATATGTTTATCGTAAATAATTTAAAATCAATTTTTAATCATTTATCTTTAATAAAATTGATTTATATATTTTTATATTGTAATTATAATAAAAGTAAGCCTATAATTATAAATTATAAAATAAAATCAATTTTAACTAATAAAAGCTAATTTAATATGTAGAAGTATAAAATTTTTATATAGACTATAATAACATATATTAGTTAAAAAAAAATAATACTAATGAAATAATAATATAAATACATAATATATTGATGTATTTATAATTTATAAAATAAATATAAATAAATTATTCCTGGTATTTTTTTTAAATCAAAGTTTAATTATTCGAAGAGTATTTTATTTTAATATTAATTAATTATAGGTATAAATTAGTGTTATTTTATATACATACATAAAATAAAGTAAATTAAAACGAATTTTTGTTCTAAATTAATATAAACTTTCTGAATACTTAATGGATGATTTAAGAATCGACCGGATAAATATTTTTAAATTACACCAATATAATAATTTTAAATGCGAAATTTTTATGCAAATTAAATAATATTATTCATATAAAATAAATAATTTGCTTCAAAATATTTGCCACTATTGAATATAGCAATTTAATTGGATATCAATAATAAATTTCTAAGCTTAAAATTAGATGAATGTATTTAATTTAAAATATTTTAGAATTTAATATCTTTTTTTTATTGATTAAAGTATTATATTATATTCCATTATTTTTAATTTTATTATTATTACGTCGGTTGAATTTTGAATCGAATTTTTTTTTATTTTTAGATATAAACTAATAATTGATTAGAGACTAAAATTGAAATTAATTAATTAATTTAATACTTAATATAAAGTTAATTAAAAGAAATGTGCTTTAATTAATTTCAATTTGCTAACTAATCAATTTTTAATTTATCCTTAAATAATACAAAAATTAATTCAAATTTCGACCAGCGTATTAATAAAAAAGTACTTTTAAATCAATTATAATATATAATATAAATATAGTAAAGGGAATTTCCTAATTTTACATGAATTTTTGGAATTCTCAAAAAAAAATTTTACAGCTTCCGCAATTAATTTTTATTTATTGTCCTATTTAATGTTTCATCTATTAATTATTTTTCAAAGGGATTATTAAAATCAAATTTAGTTTATTTTACATGAAAAAATAATTTTTGAGAAAAAACAACAAATCAATTTTTATAATTAAATTTGAATAAGAGACAATATATAAAATCTCTAAAATGGGAAAATAAATCTAAAATTCAGAAAATAACTTTATTATATAATTACATTTATTTATTTATTTATTTATTTATTTATTTATTTATTTATTTATTTATTTATTTATTTATTTATTTATTTATTTATTTATTTATTTATTTATTTATTTATTTATTTATTTATTTATTTATTTTTTTATTTATTTATTAATATACTAACAGAATTATAACCATTAATCCATTTATTCAGCGAAACAAGAGCGCACCTTGAATAGATATATAAAAAATCATCAATTATTTAATTTAAAAAACTAAAAAATTGCTGCAAAAATAAAAAATTGGTGTCATGACTTTAATTATTTATTAAGACAATTTATTTCTAAGATAAAATTATTATATACTGTAAGAGATAATCCTAAATTATAACTTAATTTTTAATTTTTAAATAATAAAATGTATTGAAAATAATAAATTTGTAGATTTTATGATAATTTAAACTTTCTAAACATAAAAAAATACTTGTGAACTTAAAAAATAACTTCTATTGCAATTTGGTAAATAAAGTTTAAAAAAAATTCAAATTATGCAAAAAAAAAAATTTTATTACCAATAAAGTGGTTTCTATAGTCTAATCAACTTAAATAATTAATTCCAGAAATTCTTTCAATGTTCTCATAAATTTTCGGATATTTTGGATTGATTTTTTTGTTTGATTGTGTGACAATATCTACCAAAATTTGAAATATTTAAAATAAATGTACTAAAAAAACATCATTTGTGACTTTTTTACCAAATCAAAAAATTTTTATTGGTACCAAAAAAATTGGAATTTTTAAAATTTTCTACCAAAAAAATTTAAATATAAAACAACAATTATTTTATATAACTGGCATGCAATAAAATTTAAGTCGGAGATTTCGTCCAAATTATTCTTAAAAATGCGCGTGAAAAAATTCATTTAAATATAATTAAAATATAAAATTAATTGCTATTTATATAGTACTCTTTATAATTACATTATACTATAAAATCAAAAGTTTTAATTTTATTAATAGTTTTAAACTTAAGTCTAGATAAATTTAAGATTATTAAATAAAAATCTATTTAATTAAGTTTTTTAATAATTAATAATTAAAATTTGTTTAACATATGTTACACTAATTTTCTAAATTTTAGCTTTAATGAAAATAAATTTAATGTACTAAAATTCAAACAAAATATTTTTTTATAATTTAATAGTCTAACCATATTTATTTATAATAAAAATGAATGAAAATATTATTATTTATTATATTTTATGTATGGGCTATTTATTATTTTGATAATTTTTTTAATATAAACTTAGTCAATTTTGTAAATCAATAAGTTTGTAAGAATTTTTCTTTATTTTTAATTGTTGGAAAATAAATAATTGTTAAATTAATTAGCTATAATAAAAAATATAAAATAATTTAATTACCAAGTTTACGAAGGTACTAAAAAAAAATACCGGAGTTAAGCGGAGTTAAGCGTAGTTAAGAAATATAATATTTTTAATGCTTATTTAGGCAAATTTAAGCTAATTTAACAGTACGTAGGCCTTTTTTAAACATTTGGAGGTGAATGATTATTATAAAAAATCATATCAAATTTTATAAACTAAATTTTCATTAAACACAATAAATAATTGTTAAATATAGTACACTTACTTAACTACCTACTATGTCTAAGATGTGTAGAATTAAATTTTACATATTATTATGATAGTGAGTTGTTTAGTTATGTATATTGTATATGGGTTATATTATATATTAAAAATTTTTGTATCTGATTTTGAAAAATGTTGTGAGACTTAGTACGCTGACTTAACTACCCACTATGCTCAAAATGTACAGTATTCAATTCTACGTAATTTGATAATAGTGGGTAGTTTAGCTATGCATGTTATATATGGGTTGTATTTTATATTAAAATTTTTTTTATCATTTTTGTCTGTATTTTGAAAAAAATTATTATATAAGGTACTCTGACTTAACTACCCACTATACTCAAAATATACAGTATTTAATTCTACATAATATGATAATAGCGGGTAGTTTAGCTATACATTTTATATATGGGTTGTATTTTATATTAAAATTTTTTTTATCATTTTTGACTGTATTTTGAAAAAAATTATTATATAAGGTACTCTGACTTAACTACCCACTATACTCAAAATATACAGTATTTAATTCTACATAATATGATAATAGCGGGTAGTTTAGCTATACATTTTATATATGGGTTGTATTTTATATTAAAATTTTTTTTATCATTTTTGACTGTATTTTGAAAAAAAATTTTTTTTTAATAATATTATATAAAATTTAAAATAGCCAAATACTTTAATAAATACTTTAAAACCCTTAAATAGGGCTTAATTAACAATAAAATACTTATATTTGTTAACTCCGCTTAACTCCGCTAAACTCCGGTAACTTTTTTTGGTACCGTTTATGAAATAGACTCGTTTAATTAATAAATTTTGGTTTTTATTTTTTAAAAGTTTTCAAGCATTTATATTATGAAAATTATAAATAAATAATAAATTTTTATTTATAAATTATACAAAAAAAAATCAAGATACACATTTTTTTACAAATTTTATTAAAAAATTTATTTTTACTTTGTAAATTTAGATAGATGTTTAAAAGCTTAACTCAAAATTTAAGATTATTTTCCAATTATTATAATATATATTGTAGCTTAGAATTTTCTAAATATAAAAATAATATATAAATTATCAAACATATTTTATATTAAATCTGACCATATAATGTAAGATAGATCAAAATATAATTAGATTATATACTTTTATATTTTTATTATAAGACATTGAGAAATTTATTATATTTTTATTGTAAAAATAATTCAATGACTTATAAATTAGATTTAAATGATTTGTTTTTAACAAAATTGATTTATATTGATTTTTATATTGTCATTATATTAAAAGTTTTAATATTTTTAAACTATTATTAAATAAAAAAAAACTAATATAATTAACTAAAAGCTAAAAACGTCTAATTTATCATATTTAAAGTTAAATTTAATAAAATTAACAAACTATTTTAATCACAATCTATAATAAGATATAACAAAGTAGTTTATGAATTCCAAATTTTATATTTATTTTTCCATTTTACAGATTTAATAAATTGTTTGTTTTTCACTTTAAATTATAAAATATTACTGGATAATGTACACTGACTTAAATACCCACTATGTTTAAATGTACAGAATTTAATTATGCATGATTTGATAATAGTAGATAGTTGAGCTACTTATGTTAATAAAATAAAAATATAAAATTAATGGCTATGTATATAAAGAGTATTTATTATAAGGCATATTATTTAAAAAAAAAAATTAAATAACAATGGAAAAATCTCTAATTTTTATTAAGTTTTTTAATATATTATATTTGAAAAAATTTTTCCGATTAATTTCAATTTTTAATTTTAATTAAGTAGCTTGAGTTAAAACATATTTTAAGTTTTATTAAGTATAATAATAATTTTTCTAATAATAAAAAAAAAGTTTATTTGATAGTATTAATCAATAAAATTAGTAATTAAATATTGATTTAATTAAAAATCAATAATTTTTAAAATTACTATTAATTTTACATCTATCCAAATCTTATAAACTGAAAATATCTTGTATTAAATGTAATAATTTATTAGTATTTGTTATTAATTTAACTCATTACTTATATTTATTATTTTTTCCACAAATCTCTTAACACCCTTTATAATTAAGGATTAATTTTGATTAAAGTAACTAGTTATAATAAAATTAGTATAATTTAAGGCCAAAATAAATATTAATAAAATTGATTATATATTTTTTTTTAATTGCCTTAAGTTTAACATTAATATTTTCATTACTTTATATAAAACTTAATAGAAAGAGATCTAGCTAAAATAAGGCGCTCCTTACCCTATATTTTTGCCTTTAATTATAAAAATATGTTATTATAACCCATTTTGATGACTAGTATCATCATATAGGGGCATTAACAGATTTTTTTTAAATTTTAGGGAAAATTTTAATAAGTGTGATATTTTTAAATTATTAGTAACTTAAAAATAGTTTAGAATTAGTTATTTATAAATTTTATGAAAAGAGACCCAGTAATATTAAGTTAGTTAACATCCTTTATTGTGGTTTTTTGTTTTAAATTTTTTTTTTAGGAGCTACATTTTGAGAACTTATGTCATCGAATTGATTTTATACTTAATAAATTGCACAAAGTGTATATTTTTTACATTTAGTAGATTTTTGGATCCATACTTAATTTTTCAAGGAGTACTTTAATTTTATTTTAATTAAATATTAATAATAATTTGTGTTATTTTAAGTACATAAACATTTTTATTCTATATCATAAATTTATACAATATTAGTATCATATTATTTGAAATTTTAAGAAGTAAGTGTACCCTATAAGGGAGTATAGAAATTTTAAAAATACACTTTATTGGGTACTATAAAAATTCAAAATCTCTGCTTTTTTATAGGTTAAAAGTTTTGGAGAATAAGAAAAAAAACATTTAGAAAAATTTCGAAAATTAGTCATTTTTCTCTATAGACATAGTAAAAAAATATAAAATTTGTAATCATAATTTATATAAATTTAAAAAAAATTTAATTGTTTTTACGATTCATTAGGTTTATAAAAATTTTCCTTTATGTTTAATTGTTGGAAAGTAAATAATTGTTTAATTTATTTGTTTTAATAAATTATCTATTAAAAATAAAAAAATCTTAGAAAAATATTTCTAAATTTATTTAATAGATTCGTTTTAATTATTCCATTTAATTATAATTTTTTAAAAGTTTTTAATGTTTATAATATTAAAATTTATAAGGTAAAATTTTCTATATTTTTAAAAGATTTTTTTATATAATTTATTTTTATTTTGAAATATTACCTTATAAATTTTTATTATCGAAATAAAAATATAAAAAATGTTAAAAAAAAATTAAACATGATTTAGCTAAAAAGCGGTTTTTATATATTTCAGAAAAACACTGTCATATTTTACGTGTTTTATATAAAACAAACGTATAAAATTAAATTATTGTATGTTTTTTATTTATAAAATATTTAAAATATTATTTTTTTATGATAATTTGCTAATAAATCAGATTATTAAGGTTAAAAATATATATAAATATATAAAAGATTATATATATAATAAAGTGTAATTATCAAAATAGATAATTCTATAAAATAAAAATACAGTTATTTTCATATTTGACTAATCGATTAACAAATTTAAATCTAGTTTTATTTTTAATAAAATTAAACTTTTAAAAATTTAATATTTAATATAAATTATCAAATAAAATTAAATTATTAGTTTTCAAAATTAAAGTTTATATAAATTTTTATCATAAATTAAATTAGAAATATTCCAAAAAAATAGTGCTACAATTAACTGATATCTATATATCAGTATCACATACAAAACCAATCTTATCTCTATTAAGAAAAATATAAATTTTAATTTGATAGTTTAATTAAAATGATAAAATGATATATTAATATACTATAAATTAGGAGAAATTGAAAATTTATTTAAAATAGTTAAAATATTTATAAAAATAAATTGTATATTATATAAGCAAAAGAAAAAAGACTAGATTTTAATAAATTTATAACATAAAATATAAATTATACCGTAGAATATTTTTTTTTAATAATATATTTCCATATTTTAATAGTAGCAATTTATTTTGTGCATTTATATTTATTATCACTTTCTTCCTTTTTTATAAAGACTTGATATAAATTCTACTTAATTTATGATAAGATATGATTAAAATTAACAAATACAGAAAATAAATTTAAAAAAAAATGAAAATTAAAGTAGAATTTGTTTATATAATATAGAAGAATATATGATATTTTATTAATAAATATTTAAAATATTTATAATATTATTCCAATTTAAATAGTAATTAATATATAATATATTTATTCTACTAAAAAATAATAAATTACTTTTGATTGGAATTTAGATTTTTTTTTTTATTTATAAAATTTAAATCAAGCTTATAAATTTCATAGTAGAATATTAGAAATTTTTGATTTTAATTTGTTTCTTTGTTTTGTTTTAGTGGTGAAAATAAAGTGATGCTAAAAATATTAAGTTTTGATGAATTACATATTCTTTTTGGTTTTTTACTGAATTAATTACTACAAACAAAATTCAAATAAATAAAATTTTAATTAAAAAAAATAAAATAAGAAAAATAATGTAAATGAACAATAAGTATTTTATTTTTTTGATAATTTTATTGAACTTGCTAGTTTTATCCTAGTCTGCTATTACTTAAAGTTCAATTGATAATAAATGGACATAAACAGAAATTATTGACAATCAAAGTTCATTTTTATTAGATAATTAAAATTTGAAACTTAATTCGAGTCCAAAAAAACATGATATGGTTACAATGAAAAATGGAATTTCTGCAGTTATTTTTGGTGATGAAGCTTATAATAAAGTTTTTATTTAGTTTTGGGATATATTTGGTAAAGAATATAATATAATACTATATTAATTTTTATTTTATTTTTTGAGAGGATTTTTTTTATGTAACAAATTTTATTTACTATTGTTTAAAAAAAAAAGTTATTTATAAAAATGATATAAAATATTATATTAGAAATCTTTAATTAAATATTATAATTTAATATTTTAAGGAAATATTGTAAGTTTTAAAAAATTTGATGTTTAGGGCTAAGATAGACATAATTACTAGATTTCTAAAACCAATTAAGAAAATGAGATTTTTTATGCGGTCGTTAATAATTCATTAGTTTATTACGGATTTTTGAATTAGAATTCTGAGGTTACTAGAAATTGTGATTTTGAATAAGTAAGAAATTTTATTTAATTTTATAAAAAATTAAAATTAATAGTAGGTCATAAATTTAAAAATATATAAATCATTTTTTAATGTGTATTTAATTAAATTCTAATAAAATCAATATTTATTTATTTAAGATAAATTAAGAATCAAGTTACAATGTGTAAGTTAAAAAGGGAAATAAATTTATTAATATTTTAATTTAAGCTAATAATGATGAATTATTTTTGTATACAGTATAAATTGATATAGAAGGCTAATAAATTTTAAGTTTTAGAAAAAATTTGAAAGGTACTGGTCTTGGATTTAAATATTTTAAATACTCTCTTTTTGTATCAGATAATGATTCGGGAAAAATTGTGGGTAACTTATGGGCATAAGAATTCAGAGTATAGATTCATGATATAGATTTTTCAGGTAATTTACAAATTTATAATAAAATTTATCACTTATACATGTAATATGTATTTTTTGAAAATAGTTATTGAGCAAAAATAATAAGATTAAGATAAATTTAAAAATCCTTTAAGATTAATTATTGCATACAAATATTTTTTAACAGATATTAATCATATTAATCATTAAATTAATTAAACAATTCTATTTTTTGGCTTTTAATATTAATTTTACAACATTTAATTAATTAGAATACTAATTCTGAATAAAAATAAATAATTTTCTAAATCAACAAAACGTCATAATTTATATTAATTAATATTAAGAATACATAATTAAAAAATTAATACTTAAAATTAAAAAAAATAAAAATTCAATTAAATAATTTTTTAATATAGGAAATGTAGCAGTTGAATATTAAACTAATGAAAATAGTTTTTTAGACTATATAATAAATAGTGAAATTTAATTTAACCCAAAAAGTCACAGTTATGATTAAAGTTTTAGTACCTCTGTTTTAAGTGATACTAGTACAAATTTATTAAAAATAAATACTTTTTAGAAAAATTAAAGTGAATTTTTAACTCTATGTTCCTAAAGTTACGAAAATTAATTTTTTAATGGTATTAATTTGGAAAATATTTAATATGATGTAATGAATTAGGAATATTTATGGATAAAAGCTTAAAATTCAAGTAATAATTAAACAGTGGTATTTTTCGCTAATCCCATGAATTGTTAAGTTTATTTATAAGATAATGGTGAAATTATTATGTATAATTCATAATTCTAAAATGGTATGGTTTTTCACACAATTTCGAAAAATGGAAATTTTTTTTTAAATACATATGGGTAAATTATAGGATCATTACAAACTTATAGTATATAATAAATTAATATGGTATACCCTTGTTTGATGAGCTGTTAAAGTTGTAGTTAAAGTTTTGATATTTGTGATGTATGTGTGATTTCTTTGCCGGAAAGAATTGGAGAAAAATGTGAGTGTTAAGATGGTTTTTATGATGATGGAAGAAATGAATAGTGTTAAAGTAAATAAAATATTATTAAAAATATATATAAAAAAAATCATATCATTATAAATTAATCTGTTTAATGTATAAGATAATATACTTTTAATAAATATAATATAAATTTTTTTAAAAGTTTGTGATTGGGGATGTGAGACTTGCAGCGAATAAGGTAGCTGTAATAGTTGTTTAATTTCATAACCTTAAAGAAATTTAGAGTTAAATTGTGCATGTCCAAAGGGATATTATGATGATTTTGTATCTGGCTAATGCTAAAGTATAAAATTGTTTTTAAAATTTTTAATAATTAGTTTAAATAATCTATTTAAATTTTAAATTTATAATTTTATTATAAATAATGAATATATAATCAAATTTTATGATGTAATAAAGTTTTTTTTAATAAATTATATTAAGTTTGTGATAGAGGATGTGCCACTTGCAGTGAATAAGGTAGCTGTGATACTTGTTTAATTTCGTTACCATAACGTATTATAGAGTAGAATTGTACATGTCCAGATGGATATTACGATAATTAGGAGTCGGAATAATGCCAAAGTAATTTTTTTTTATGATTTTTTAAATTAGTGCTCTAAAATGTTTAAAATTAAACTTACGAAGATATATAAATATAAATAATTTTTAGGTTAATTTTAAAAAAATTTCAATTAATTATTTAATTTATTTAAAGCTTGTTAATGGGGTTGTGCTACCTGTAGTAAGTAAGGCAATTGTGACAGTTGTAAATTTTCTTAACCAGAACGGATTTTAAATTAGATATGTTAGTGTCCTGATGGTTATTATGATAACTTATAATAAGATTAATGTTAAAGTAAATAAATTACATTAATTATAATAATGAAAATTTAACATATTTTTATAAAAAATAAAAGAATGCCATCATAAGTGTAAAACTTGTTCAGATTACAATTAATGTACAGAATGTTCAAATTTAAGATAAGGATTATAGTGTGAGTTTTGTATTGAAGGTTATTATATAGATAAAAATGAAAAATGTTAAAGTAAAATAATATAAAATTTCTAATAATTAAAAGTTTGAGATATAAATTTATATAATATAATTATTTATAGAATGTTCTTATTAATGCGAAACTTGTTAAGACTAAAATAGCTGTTTATAATGTAAAATAAAAGAATTTCTGTTGCCATATTGCAAATAACCTGCCATTGGACATTTTTATCTTAATAAAGGAAATCAATTAGAAAGTTAATGTAAATAAATGGAAAAAAATAAATTATAAAATTTATAAGAGTTATACCAATATTTAACATTTTATATTTATTAATTTTAAAATACAAAGACTTGAGTTGCAGTATATAATGCGAAAATTGCGAAGGTCATTATGATAATTGTACTTCATGTTAGGGTAAAAATAGAGAAATTTTTGACCAAAATAGTGAAAAAAAATGTTAGTGTAAAGCTGGATACCATGATAATTTTGGAAAATAATAAGATTGCGAAAAATGT
The DNA here is from genome assembly GCA_001447515.1 of Pseudocohnilembus persalinus. Classification (NCBI taxonomy): domain Eukaryota; phylum Ciliophora; class Oligohymenophorea; order Philasterida; family Pseudocohnilembidae; genus Pseudocohnilembus; species Pseudocohnilembus persalinus. Next base: position 173,050 of record LDAU01000095.1, on the reverse strand, counting down.
CCCAAATTTTGTAAAAAATGTTTAAGTCATTAATTTTGCACCGAATGTGATGAAAAAAAAGAAAATTTAATACATGACTTTTTAAATGGGAAATGTATTTGTAAAAGAGGATATAGATTGAGTTAACTGACTTAAAATTGCGAAAAATGTTACTATTATAAAGGAGAATGTCTAATGAAGTGTCCTGGTAATACTATTATAGACGAAAATCAGGGTGTTTGCTTAAATTAAAAAATAAGTTAAAAAAGTAGAATTATTTATTATGGCTATGGGTTTGTTGTTATATATGCTATTGTTTGTTATATAATATATATTGTAGTTAAAAAAAAATTTGAAAGAATTTTTGGGATTTTGGGTATGGATTTTGAGGAAGTTATTAAAAAGTATAAATTATAAAATATGTAAGGATTCATAAGGAGAAGAAAAAGAGTTAGATAGAGTGCTCATTAACAGATTTAAGTTTAAAATTATAGAGAAAATAATAATTAGATTTGAGTATTAAGGCTTTATTTATTATTATATTATTTATAAAATTTCAATTATATATAATATAATACTGTAAATTATTAATTTATTAATTAGTTTTTACAAATATTTTATTTTTTAAAGATATAAAATAAATTATTTATAAATTTTTCATTCCCTTAAGTGTTTGGGAACATATTTTTTATGTTATTCTAAAGTGTAATTAAAAAAACACTCGTTCTTCTCTACAACATACCGTTCATCCAAATTTTACTAACTCAAATAATAATAAGCTTTAACTTTAATAGGTTTTATTTCTTCATTTTATAAACTTTAATCTAAATTTTAAATCTAATCTTTCAAGCCAAATTCTTCAAATTTATTTTCAATTTATTATAATTCTTGTTAATTTTAAGGTTTTATGATAAAATTTTCAATAAATCTATCATAATAAGTAGGTATTCCTTCCAAAATATCTAACTATTTTAATTGCTCATCATTAACTATATATAATTCACCTTATACTGGTACAATATTATCTTAGATTTATTAAATTATATCTGGATTTTTTTGGGTTAAAGAGTTTATTTTATAAAGAAAAGGAACATAATTTTTTTTATCAATTAAAATTGTGTATTTTTCTTCTTATAAAGCATCTGTATAACAATTTTCAGTAACAAAAACTGCATCTTTTATAAATTTATGATTGTAATAGCCTTTTTTTAATGTTCCGTATGTAAATACTATATGATAATTTTATTTTTATATTTGACATGTTTATTAGTTTTATTCCATTGTTAGTTTTAAATTTTTTTATTTTATTTTTGTGTTTTTTTATTTACATAAATAGATTATAATAATAGAATTGATAGTATTAAAAATTTCGAGAAAATAATTTATAATTTCAAAGCTTTTAGCTTTTATTTCAACGTTTGTATGTTTAATTTAATAGTTATATAATTTAAATTATATATTAAGTATTATACGTATAAAATTATATAGAATATTTAATAAATAAACTTGATAAATTATTAGTATATCTTAGAAAATAACATAGTGTTTTTAATTTTTTTATTGATTTTTTTATTTCAAACTTTTAACTGTATATATTTAGCATTTTATTTTTATTTCGACTAGAAGTACATAAATAAAATTCTATTGAAATTATCATAAAGAATAAATTAATCGTCTATGAAAGTTTTAGTTCTGAAAAATTATAACATGCTTCTTTCTTTAAGACCCTCTAAAATACAAACATTAGTTCCAAAATAAATATCTGAGGATATCATAATTTCTTTGCTATTTTTTGGTTTCATTCTTGGATGTTCTATATTGTAGCTAAAAATAAATTAAATTATATGTAAAATTATGATATCAAAAAAATTAAAAAAAATTTAAAATTTAAAAATTTTTATTTTAAATTATAAGTCAAAGATATAGTATATTTTATTACTACAAATTAATAAATACTAAAAAATAAATGAAATGAATAATTTATTATAAAGGTTTTATTAGTAAATAAATATAGATTTATATATATATATTACACAGAATATGGCCTTATTAGATAATTATTAGAACTAAGTGTTTTTATGTTCTCTATTTTTAAAATAATATAAGGTTCTTCTTGTTATTTTTATTGAATTTATGTCTCTGGTTCATTTTATTACTTTTATTGAGTATTATTATATTATATTAAATAATTTTTTATACCCGATTTTTATTAATTTTTTTTATAGTAGTTATTATATTTGATTAAATTTTGTTGTTTATTTTTTTTTTATTTAGTTTTTGTATTATGGTCTATTTTTAAAGTAAGAATGTGAATTCGGTACATTGATACAAATTAAATTTTATTATTAGCTATTTTATTTATTTTGATGATTTCGTTTTGGAAGCCAATTGTAGCTTATATTTTTCCATTTATGTATATTGAATATTCATAGTGTCCATAAGTTGATGAACAAAAAATTAAAACTTAAGTATCATTTTCCAAATTAAAAAATTCTATTTAATTTTAGTCTAAATTTAATAATTTAATATTATTATATATGACAGATTTATTGGGGTTAAACAAGTTAATAACTTGGACATGGTTCAATTTAATTCTGTTTAAAAGACAAAATGCATCTGAATTGTATTATAATATATTTAATTCACTTTCATTATAATCTTGCTAAGATGTATTTTAATTTAAGTTTACTTAATTTTATCCTTGATTTTATTGTTATTGTTATAAATATTGTTAATGTAAATTTTGTATTTGGTTTTGGTTTAAATTTAACAGTATATTATTTTAGTTTTATTAGTTTTATTAATTATTTATATTTAAATGATTTATTTATGTTTGATCATTTTATTATGGAGAGTTTTTATTTGAAGTTAAAAATTAATGAGGTTTTAAGATTTCACTTATGTATATTTTTTTTAAATCTTTTAAGGTATTTATATCTATAATTTATATGCAGTTTTCTTTTTAAAAATATATCCAAATTATGATATTTCTTTTTCTATCTATAAATATTTTTTCTTATTTTTGTTCTATATCTCTAAAATCATAGCCCATTTCCATTTATAGTATTCTTTTCTTTAATAATTTATGTGTGAAAATATCCTGTATTTCAATGTGATCCTATAATTAAAATATTTAATATATATTATATTATATAATTTTGATTTTATCAATAATTTTGTTGATTTTATTTTTGTTGAATTAAATAAGAAAATATTTTTCAAATTTTATTCTAATTTTAGATATATTTAATTACCTCATAAATCAAAAGGATTTAATCGTTTTGTAAAAGGCAGCCACTTAATAAATTTTCTCTGGAAAATGGATATAACTTGTGTATGATTTAGTTATTTTTAGGTTTTATTTTTTTAAGAAGATTTATATTAATTTTGAATCTAAATAATAGTATTTTCAAATTAATAATAAAATTTTAATAATCAAATTGAATTTTAAATTAAATCTTTTATATTAACGTTATTAAATACTAGTAATCTAATTAAATAAATGAATTAATAAATTTATTATATTTTATTTTTTACTTGTTAAGATTGATGATCTATTATTATTATTTTAATTAAATTTCTTTACTTTATTCTTCTTATTTATTTTTATTTAATTCATCTTTTATTATGAAATTTATAAGTGGAATACCCACTCCATAATATATAAATAAAATGACAGAATTTATTAACTTTGTTTGCTGGTTAAAACTTAGGTAATAATGGAAAAAAATTAGAAAAAAAACTTTTATGAACGGAAAATAATAATTCCTTGTTTCCGATATATTTTATCCTAGCTTTAATTTACAAGAGAAAACTATAAAAATTATGATATGATATTTAATTTTATTTTTTTTAATTTGTTTTATTATGATATATTATTGTTTTAGATGCTAAATTCTATAATTTTTGAGAAAAAATATAATATATTTTTTATTAATATATATGATTATTTATTTATTATCAAATTTATTACTTGAAAAGTAGAAAATGGTCATATATTCGTTAAAAAAGAGTAAATAAATAGGATTTTATATGAAATTAGTAACTATTAAATACTTAATAAAGCCAACAATAAGGTAAATATTAAGGTATTTTTTAGGCAATTTTTCATGTAGCTGTTAAGATAAATGATAAAGAAAAACATGAGTTTTAAACAGTTAATAAGGGTAAGGCGTCCCTTATACATGAAGCTTTAACAAGTTTAAATTTTCATTTTCTTAATTAAAATATGTAAATTTTAATTATTTTGTTAATTTATGCGATTTTTTTATAGTAATTTTTTACTTTTTTTTACGAAAATTTGATTTTGAGGATCTTGAACTTGTTTTATGTATTATGTGTAGTTTATTTAGTGAATTTTTTGCTATGTAAAATTATTTTTTTGTAAACGATATGATGGATTTACTTTAGAAAGGTAATATAACCAAAGTATAATGAAAATGAGTATTATCATTAATTTATTATATTCTTATTAAAATAAGAAATATTTTTTTTGTTTTTTTTTAAGTTTTTGATTTTTTTAATAGTAAATAATTAATAAAATAATAAACAAAAATGATGGTATTCAGAATATATAAAAATAATAATCACAAATATTAAATATAATAATCTAATTATTCATTTAAGTGCGATCAATATTTTTGGTGAATCACTCATTAAACTTATACCATTTTTAATATAAGTATAAATAAAAAATTAAAATAATCATAATTTTAAATAACTTTAATTTTTTATTTTTATTTTTTAATTATAAATATACATATATAATTATAATTGGATATCTATTAATTAAATATATATTTAAATATATATATAAATACAAGTATTTAAATTATTAATATTTAATTTTATTTTTCAATCAGAAAATTCGCTATCACTTGACTCTTGTTCAGAAGAGGTTCCGGTATAATGTTTTTTAAGTTAATTTCTTCTTTAAAGAATTGCTTAGGCTAGATAATTAGTGAGATTTTACTGGTTGTTTTTTTGGTTAATTATTTCTATATTTTATGTAAGAGTTTTTTTTTTTTCTACGGCCGGCTGGGCTTTTCTTAGGTTAAAATTTCCGGCTCTTATTTGATGAAGAAGGTTATTTCTTTCGTTTGGGTTTATTGCTGATTATTTTATTTGGTTGTTAAGAGTTTCCTTGTAAAATAGTAGATTTAAAATTAATTTATTATTATAATTATACATAAATATTTATATATATTTATATTTATATTTATATTTATATTTAGGTTGTATGTTTATATTTATTTTATATTTTAACTTATGTTTAAATTTATGTTTTTTTATGTTTATTTATATATTTGAATTTATATTGGTTTTTATATTTAAAATTTATTTAATAGTTGTTTTTATTTAAAATTTTATTTAATTACTTTTATTTTGTTTTCTGTTTCGTTTATTTTTGTTATAGATTCATTTTTATTATTATTTTAGGAATTTTATTTATTTTAATTTAGTATTAGGCTAAGAGGAGGGGGTTGGGAAATATTTTCTTTTGTGCTTTAATTTGTTTCATTATTTTATACTTGATTTTAATTTTACAAATTATGGTTTTATGTATTATTTTAGTTATTTATCTTTTCTATAATTTATTGGTTTTAAATATTATCTTGTGAATTTTCTTCTAGTTTTTATTATTCTTAGTTTATAACATTACTTTAATTATCTTTTTCTATTTATTCGCTATTATCTCCAGAATCTTAGTGTTTTATTTCTTAACCATTTATATTTTAACTTTCTAATTTTATATCATTATATTGTGGTTTTTATGCTTAATTTTGATCGCTTTCTTAAACTTATTGCGATTATTTTCTATCTATTTCTTATTATTTTTCTTAATCTATAAATGAACTTATATTTTCATTAAAAACAGACAATGCATCACAAATGAATGGTGCGAATTCTTTTTTCAATAAAAAAATTGTTAAAAAAAAAATGAATTAAAAATTATTTTTTAGTTTTGAAAATTTCACCTTTATCGTTCATTTCTTATTCAGTAATTCCTGCGTTTTATAATATTTTTTTCATATTTTCATCCATTTTAGATAGATCTAAAGTTCCAGTTTCCGTTAATTTTATTTCATTTTTTGTGTTTTATAAAATTGGTTTGCTTAAATAGAATTTTTAATTTTTATCGCATTATTCTTCTGTTTCTTCTTCTTTTTTGTCATGAATTTTTTTGTATAATTTTTTAAGCCCTCTTCTGAATCCAAAGAGTTCTTTTTTTTTGCCTTCTTTTTGAATTTATTATTGCGAATAGTCGTTACTATCCATATTTTACAAAGTTTTTTTTGTGGGAGAAATACTTTTAACTTTTTAATTTAGAATTTCTGCTTATTCTGGAAATGCAAAAGAAAACCCAATAAAGCCTAAATAAAAAATTTAAAAATCAATTCAAACAATTTATCTTTTAAAAATAATTTCATTATTCAAATTTATGTTTACCCCTTACAAGTTCGAAATAATAAAATTGATCATTGACTTTTTTATAATAATCTGCAAAATCGATGTAAATTTCGCTTTCAAAAATAAGTACAAAAGTTTCTGGATTAAAAATTCTGAAAAAAGGAGCTTTTCTTTCCCGGTCCCAAATAAGACAAAGAATTCCCGTTATATTAGCATATTCAAACTGTTATCCTTAAGTAGCACAAAGTACTTTTACTATAGCAATTGCTTATATCGTTGCTTATTGGCCTACTATTTTGGATAAAATTTATTTAAGGTCTTCTGTTATTAAGTCGTCCATTTATTTTTTTATTATGTTATGTTTATTTATTTATATATATATATTTTTATTATTATTATTTTTTTTGGTTTTTGTGTTTTTATTTATAGAATTTTTGGGGTATTTAGTTTTTTGTTTTTGGTTTTGGTTTTGGAATTGATGGTTTATTGTATATTTATTCTATTTAAATAGTTATTTATTATTTGTTGTTAGCAGAGAATGAAATAATTTATTGAGATTAATAATTATTTTATTTATTTTTAAGATTATTTAGGAATGATTTTCTTAGTTAGAATTTCTTTTGTTTATTTATAAGTTAAATAAAATAAAAATTGGTATTTATGTTTTTGATAACTGCATATTTGTACATTTATAAAATAATACATATAATTTAAAATAAATATTTTATTTTATATAATTAAGAATTTACTTTAATTATTTTTTAAATATTGAATAATATTATATGTTTGTATTCCTTTGTTTTACTTTTTTTAGTAGTAATTGTTAAATTAAGATTTAGGAATTATTTATAAATAATAAAATTTTTGTTCTTTCTTGTTGGAATAATGACCGGGATTAATTAGCTTTCTACATATTTTACTTAAAAATACAGGTATTTTAGAAAAAAACAATATTGAATATTTCATAAAAATAGAGTAAAAATTAATAAATTAATTAAAAAAATAAAATTATTTTTAGTTATTACTTAAAATAAATAAAATACAAATTAATTTTTATTTAAATGGATGGAGATTATTCAGAAGATATTAAATTTTGTAAAATTATAGAGGAAGAGGAAGAGTTTATTAAAAATAAAGTTAATAATTATAAGGAATTATTAGAATTGTAAAAAATAAATGAATAATAATAATAAAATAATTAAAAGGTTTGTTTTTAAAAAAATTTATAGAATCAAAATTAGAATTAGCTTTTTACAAATTTTAAGAAAATTGATAGTTATAATTAAAGTACGGAATTATTGGAAAATTTAAAAGATCAATATTAATTTTAAAATAATAAAAATATAGGAATTATTAGAAAAAAAATAAAAAAAGATGATTATGATAGTAATAATAGTTAATATAATAAAAAAAATAATATATTATTTAATGATAAAAATTAAGAGATTTATGATGAAGTTTAAGAAATAAAATAAGGTTAATAATTCAAAAACTAATTGAAAATTATTGAAAAGGAAAGTTAAAAATAAGATTAAGTTTATTTGAATCAAAAGAATATATAATAAAAAACGTAGAAAAAAAATAGTAATTATGATTAAAAATAATAATTATAGATTTGCAAATAAAATAATAAAAAAGAAGATTTTTAAAATAGTAAAAATCTTATTTAAAGTATAGTTAACAAAATATAGATATAAGGAATTTAGGTTGTGCCTTAAAAATTGATTAATTATTTTGGGTGTTATAAAATTATGAATGACGTAAAAATTTATTTATTAATAATAAAGAATTATTAGATTTTTTAATAAATAAAACGATTATTTGATTTAAATAAAATTAAATATGAAAAATAAATTATTAATATTAGTAATTAATTTTTTACTAATTTGTAATTTACAGTTTTTTTTTTTTTTAAAGGATTTTTTTATTAGAGAAGTAGATATTAAATTTGATAGTGGTATTTGTACATAGATTCCCGATTATTTTTCTAAGACATAGGAAATAAATGATTTTAAATATATAAAATGTACAAAAAGGGATGAAAATAATAATTTATCTATGTATTTTGAGGAAAGACAAACATAAAATCAAGCACCAATGTATTTTTATAATTATTTTTTAAAAATCTTAAAAAATTAAAATTATAATATTTTTTGTTTTCTTTAATTAATTTATTATTTTAAAATTAAGAGATTATATTATTGAAAGATGGAAGAGTTTTGGGAATTAAAATATGTTAGAAATGGCAAATTTACTGTAAAAATTTAAGTTGGCTTAGGATTCTGAGCAAAGAAAGGCTTTGTTGGCCACAAATTGTTAGTTTGATGAGAAAAAAAAAGAAGATATAATTAATTATGTGATTAGGTGTAATTAAAAGAATTTAATGTGTATTATGTAAAGGTAATAAAAAATTTTTTTTTATAATATATGAAAATAATTAACAATTTAAATTATTTAAGAAATATTTGTTAATTTTTTTTTATTTATTTTTTGATTTTTTTTATCATTTTATATTTTTAATTAACGGAAAAAATTATATATGACGTCAGGTGTTATTTCTAAAAAATTTAATTATTTTGATATCTTTTTTAGAATTAATTTATTATAAAATTAATAGATTATTTGACTACTAAACAATGATTTATAGTATTAAATTTAATATTTTAAAATAAAATATTTTTTATTAAATAAGAGAGTATACTTTAAAAGGAATTAAAGTCGAAGGGTGGCATTTTACAGAGAGATTTATTAATATGCTGGGCTGGGATGTCGATGATTTTGAAATGCATGTTCTTAGAAATGGATTGCCTAAATTTAGAGGTTCAAAAGAATATAAAATATTTTTTTTGGATTCCATATATAGGGTAAAATAAATATATATATATTTACAATAAATATTTATTCAAAATTATTAAAAATTTTTAAAAAAATAAACGACAAAATTAAGAATTATAATAAATTATTTATTATAATTTATTATAGAAAATTAAAGTATTATAAGATTAATTATAATACATAAATTTATATTTAAATTTAAATTTTTATTTTAGAGCATGTATAAATAAAATGGAAGAGAATGGAATAGAGAGCTTTATTTTATAAAAAAGAATGGAGAGGAATTAATTTTGAAAATATAAGTGAAAGTTTATGTTAATTGCGGATTAGAGTTTATGATTGTAAAATATTAAGACGATTTTAATTAAGATAATTAACACAGATAAATAAATGTAATATAAAATCTACAAATTTGTTAATATTATTTATGATTATCTATTTTTTAATTTAAAAAATTTATAAAATAAAAAGATTATTTCTGAGTTTTAGTAAAATATGTAATTAGAAGAGAGAACTTATTTGCAAAGCATTAAAAATGATAAAATAATGTGTGACTATTAAAATATGGTAAATGTTAAGAATAGGACTATTTGCGGATTTAAAGAGATAAATTAATAAGTTCCTAAAAAAAATTAATGATATTTAAAAAATTCTTTAATTAAAAAAATAAAATAAAAAATTTGAAAATAGGTTTTATGTTTATAGTGTGATTAGATTTTATATTATATATTTAATTATAATATTATATAAATTTAATAATGAGTGAATTATGTATATATTATATTTTATTATAAATAAAATAGTAGCTAAAATTAAAATAAATTAAACTACAATTAATTCAAAAATCTTCTTTATAGCTTTTAAGATTTAAATCGTCTAGTTCTAATATAGGTTTATCTGTTTGGTTTTATTCTTCTAAAAAATCTTTCATTTAAACATCCTAGTATATTAAAATTATTATTTTTAAATTTTTAAAAATAAATTTATTTAAAATTAGATAAAAATTAACTTACTTTTGTTTCTGGTAGTCTAAATATCAAAAAAACAACAAATAGTCCGAAAAACCCAAAAACTATTAATGGGGACAGTCCCTCTAATTCGAAATAAGAAACAATAAAAGGCATAAAAATAGTCCCTAAATTAATAAAATTATATTAAATACTTTTTAATTTAATTAGTATTATAAATGAATTTATATTATAATTAAAATATAATCATATATTTTTGAGCTTTATGAATTTATTTTTAGAAATTTAATTTTTAAAAATATTTACCTCCTTTTCCTGCCGTCATACAAAGACCATAACCCAGACTTCTTACTACAGTTGGAAAAACTTCACTTGTATAAGTAATAAGAATACTCAAAAATATAGTTATTGAAAATTTAATAGCCTAAAAAAATAATTTTAGTAAAAATAAAATATGATGAATAAAAGAGTTTTTTTGTTTATTTTAATATTTTTTTAAAAATTAAATGGATATATTAATTATTAAATAAAAATAAAGTTATTAATTTATTACTTGTGCAAAAATAACTTGCAAACCTTTTTGTATACATGATTCTCCAGGTAAGTAACATTCGTCAGGAATTCTGATTATTATAGTTAAAATACAGCAAACTGAAGTTATAAAGGTAAAAAGCATCATAGTTTGAATTCTTTTTAGTTTTAACTTTATGGGACCTATTTAAATATTAAAAAATATTTAAATAAAAAAAAATTTTATTTTTAATTAACAAAAAATATTTTTATATTTAAATTAATAAAAAATATTTTTAATTTTAAATATTTATATTATAAAATGTAGCTATTTTACCAGCAATAAGACAAGCAACAGTTTCACTGATACCGATTCTTATCATATTTGACTTTTTTATTGTTTAAAAATTAATTAAATAAATTATTTATATTATTTTTAATTTTTTATAGAAAATCATTTTTTTTTTTTTTTTTTTACATGCATTTCGGCACCTAAAGATGAAAGGGAAAAAGACTGTCCAAAATAGGTTATATATCTAAAAATCCAAAGAAAAAGCATAGAAATTGTTATATTTCTTATGGATTTATATCTAAAAAGGTCGATAAATGTGTAGTTTATAGACTATTTTTCTGGAGTTATTATATCTTATTATTATTCTTCATTATGGTCTTTTTCTAGTAATTTTTAAGCTAAATCTTATTCTTCTTATTCCTTTTTTAAAATTTGATATTTGAAAATAAATTATTATATTAGCTTAAAGATAAATTATTTTATATAATTTATATGTATAAATAATTACGCCTTCTATTTTGTATTCAAATCTTGGTCTTTTATTTATTTATGATATTTATGATAGGACATCTCTTGCTTCTTGATATTTTTATTTTGAGACTAAAAATCTAAAGTAATTATAATATAATAATAATTTTTAAAAATATACAATAAATATGTGATGAAAATTAAACTAGAATTACTATTATAATATTTAAAAAATTTATATTTATTTACCTAGGGGTTTCCAATAAAATTTTTTAAGAAAAATAATATGTAACTAAAAAAGGAATTCCGATCATAAAAATACAGATATATCTCCAAGAGGTAATGTAATAAGAAATACATGAATATATAATTTGAGCAATAGCCCATCCCGTGGTTAAAATGACTCCTGAGAAATTTCTGAAATTTTCGGCTAATTAAGTTATAAATTACAAAAAAAAATAAAAAAATGAATTTAATTAATTTAAATTTATTAAAAATTTTTTTATAAATTTTACCTGAAATTTCTGTAACATAGACCAAACTCAAGGTTTCGAAGCCGTTGAGTCCGACTCCCGAGAAAAAAATGAGGAAAATAAATTGATAAATTGACTAGCTAAAGCCGGCCAAGAACAAAGAGAGGCCTCCAAGTGCAATTGAGTACAAAATAGCTTTTTTTCTGCCTTTTTATTGAGCCATTTAGGCGAAAATAAAGCCGGCCAAAGCGGCGCCTATAAAAAAAACTGAGCCACAAAGACTTATAAGGTATTTTTTTTCACAGTAGAGTTCGAAATCGAGGGCTAATGAGTCTGCTGACATGTGCTTTACGATTTTGAAGGGGGGATTTGTGCTTGTGTCGAAATTTTTGTCTTCTAGTTTGTCTTTTAGGTCGCAGGCTTCGGTTTGTGAACAGAAGAAATAACTGTTGTCCTTTTATTTTAAAGATTAATTTATGATTGTGTTTATTATGTGTGAGGTTACATTTTTTTATGTTTAATATAATTTTTTACGTTAAATTTTTTAAGTTTAATGTTAAATTTTTTAAATTTAATGTATAATGTTATATATAATTTTATAGGTTTGATATGATGTTGAAAGTATATTGCTAAATTTTAAATTTTAAGTATAATTTATAAATGTTTTATTTTATTTGTTGGTTTAATTATTGAATTTTATAGAAACATATTTTTATTGTTTTTTGGAAATTAATTTTTAGGTTATTTGCTAATTTTTGTATAATTTTTAATTTTTAAATGCAAATTTAATCTAGAGTTTTATTTTTATAGAAATAGCATAAATATTTAGTGTATTTATTAAAATTTGTTAATTTACTGTAGTATCAAGGCATTCGAATATAGGTTATTCGAATAACAAGGGCATTCCCATAATAAGAAAAGAAAAAATCATCCATTATGCAGTAAAAATATAAATAACAGTTTTTTGAAATCTGGAATTATCTCCTACAAATTCTAAGGCCTTTTTGATAATATTTTATTAAATAATATTAAATTTAAGGAAAATTATAAAAATAAAAATTCATATTTTATTATTATATAATATAAATTAATAGTTATCGATAATAATTCATTTTATTTAAATTTACTTTATTTATATTTAGATAAGTGTTTTCAGTTGAAAATATTTTTAGATCTTATTTTTTGGCTTATTTGTCTTTGTATTTGTACTGCTGTTGTCTCATTTTTTTATTTTTTGTTTTTTTTGGAATTACTATAATAATGATTAATTATTAAATAATTAATTGGGAATTCTTTGAAATTTATTAGATATTAGTGATTTTAATAATTTTTTGAGATAAATTGTTACTATGATAGTATATAATAAAATAAATTTTTAATAATATTAATCGATTATTTGTAAAATAAATAAATTTTTGTCTCATATTTTTTTAATGTTTTTTAAATTAAATTTAATCATATATGTAATAGCTTTTAAATAAATTTATAATGAAAATTGAAAAATACATATTATTTTTAAAAAATCATTTATAATTTTAATATAAAATAACTTTATTTTTTACACAAGTTAATTAATTTTACATATAAATAAATTTATAGTAAGTTATTACAATAAATTTTTTATATATTATATTAATTTATATAATTATTTTGGTATTTCTTAAAATGAAAAGTTTTGTGTGTTTTAAGTTAAAATATATTAAATAATTCATGAACTAAGTTAATAATATGATTTAATTTAAAAAGTTTCTAATTATAGTAGTTTAATTAAAGGATTGATAAAAAATATTAATAAAAATAAAATTAAAACAAAATACAAATAAATTTTATATAAAATATTTTTATAAAAATGAGCAAAATTAATAGCAGTGATGGAAAAGAAGGGGCAATAATTTGTTTACTTATTGTGGCTTTTATTGTTTTTATACCATATTTTTTTTTTGAATTACATTATTATAATTAAAAAGAAGCAGTATCATATATTGTTTAAAATGTTCGTACATAAATTCCATAAGGAGACAAAGGAATTGAATTTTTAAATAAAAATTCAGCTTAATTTTAGGGAAAAATTGTTTTTTTATAAGGAATTTCAATTGAGTCAAAAATTTATGATTAAGAGTAAAATTTAAATTAAAAAATAAATCCATAAACTAATAAATTTAAATTATATTTATAAGAAAAAATAACTATTTATTATTTAAGTTTTATTAATTTATATAAAAATTTTATTTTTTTTTAATTTTTTTATTTTTAACAATAAAAATATTTTTTTTTAAGGTTCGAATTTGAATTTGAAAATGTAGGAGAATTGGAAAGAAGTGTTTAATATTGTTAATGGGTTGAAAGTGTTGATTATTCTAGTAGCAGTAACAGTAATAGTAATTATGGCGAATAAAAATAATATAGTTACTCAATTTAATGGAGAAGTTATTTGGAACCTAGTTATTTTTTTTATGATTCTTATAGACACTATAACCCTTAAAGAAATCCTGTTTCTAAATTTGATATATTTTCTAATGCTAAATTAGGAGATGGAAAATAAAATATATTGTAAGGATTTTATTTAAAAAAATATTTATAAAAATTCAAATTTAAATCACAATTTTGCTATTCTTTTTATAAAATAATATTAATTAATTATTATTTTATTAAAAATATTAAACTTAATTTTGATTATATCGAATAGTTTTGTATTAATTTTAAATATTTTTATGAAATTATTTAATTTATGTAAAAATATATTTTTTTAATATTATTTCTTATTTTAATATATTTAATTTGATATTAAGATTGAATTGCGAATTGATTGATGATATGCCAGGGTTGGAAGTTGAGTAATATTATTTGCCTAATAATGTCCATTATAGTGATTTTGCAAAATAAAATGGATTTTCGTCTGTTTCTTCTGATAAAACTTGGTGATTATTATATTTTTTAACTAAAATATTTATTTAAATAATTAATTAAATATTAATATATGCTATTTTTAGGTTTATTTCTTATTATAACGGTTATAACAATTACGGTGGTTATGGGGGAGGATATCACTTTAATAAAAAATTAAAAAAATAAGGAAATTATACAGAAGATGGTGAAATTCAAGCGTATCAAAATTAATAATTAAATGAATAATAAAATAAATAAGATGAGTAAATAAATACGAAAATTTAAAAAAAATAATATTAAGATAATAACGATAATAATTTGAGAAAACAGCATAATTACTATTCTCCTTACAATAATAATAATAACAATAATAACTACTATAATAATGGTTATAATTGGTACAGTGATAGGTGTAATCCAGGAGACATAAGAGTAAAATGGAATAAAAGTTAATTACCTAATAAAATTTCTATTATTGGAATTTTGGATAAAAATTAAATAATTGAAATTGAGGTTGAGAATGGAAATAAAGTACTTTTAGCAGTTGATGGCGTTTAAACTTTAAAATAAATAGAAGAACAGTATAATTAGTAGTATGATCATAGAAGAAATATAATGAGATGGATTTTTTATATAATTTTTATTATTATAGCTGGTTTGATGGGGTTTGTGTTTTTTAGTGATTGATTTATATATTATATAAAATATTTTATTTATTAATTGGTTAAAATAATTTTTTAGGTTAAATTTGTGATATGATAAATTTTATTTAATATTATATAATTTTATATTTTAAAATATAGAACTGATAATAAGTATTAATGAAATTTTATGATAATTTTTAAACAAAATGCTTTTTTTAAACATTTTCAATTAAATATAATTTTAATTAAAGCTTTTATTTAGATTTTATTTACTAGATGAACAACTTTAGATTTTTCAATTTGGCATTTAAAAAAAAAAACATAAAAATAAATCACAAATAGCTTGTTAGTAAATATAGTGAATTAATTATAGCTTTCTAAAAATTAAGAGCAAATTAAAATTTAATGAAAATTGCCAAAAACATATTATTCTTTTTTTGAATTTGAAATTATAATTAAAAAGATAAATTAACTCTGAATTTAAAAATAAGAGTTAAAAAATTTTTAAGAAAACTATATAATTTTGGCTAAAATTTCTTATAAATAATCATATAATTAATATATTCAAAATAATTATTTTGTATTTATTTTTTCATCATCATTCCCTTTTTTGTATTTTTTCTCATTATTCAAAAAATAATAATTATATAAATCTTTGTTTGAAAATTTACTTATAAATTATGAATATTTTTCTTCTAACTTCTGTTTTTATTCAATTTAAGTCACTTTCTTTTAGAATACTATATAATATTTAATTTAACTTTTTGATATTTTTATTAATATTATTAATTAGAATATATATAGATAAAAATATAATATATCAACAATATTAATTAATTTAAAAAATATTAAAATAAATAAGTACTTTGTTTCGAACCAATAGCTGATTATTAATTAAAGAAGTTAATGTTTATATATTTATTTTTTCTGAATTTTTGTAAGAAATTTTCATTCCAATTTTCGTACTTTATATCGGTATAATCAATATAAGAGCCATTTGAGCAATGTACTAAAATCATACCTTAATTCGATGCGTTTTTTATTTGGTAAGATATTGACTATTACAAAGAATATTCGTTTAAATAAATTTTGTGTTTACCTCCATATCTATTATTTTTACATAATTTTAATTCAATTTTATGCGATTTACAAAAAATATCTGTATAAAAAATATCGATTCTACACCCTGCTCCTTTTCCTTTTCTATTTGCATATTTTTCTAAAATAATTGAATTTGGATCTACTTTATCATTAACTAGAAGGTGTAAAGCTATGTATGATTAAAAATGTTGTTCATAAATTTTTCCGATTGAGTTTTAATCGTAATATTTATCAAAAATTGTTTGTAAAATCGAAATTTCATTTTATTATGGACTTTTAATATTATTAATATCCTATAAATTTCGGTCCCTGTACAAATCTACTAATTATTAATTTATTTTATTTTCTCTGATTCCAAAAAAATCTGAAATTATTTATTATGCCACTTTCTCTGACTGTAAAGTAAAATAAAATACGTAGTTTTTGAATTATTTTTGCGATTATTAATCACTATTATTTTCAGAATAATTAATATTTTTTTAAATTTCTTCAAATATAGGGCCAGCTTTAAGAATATTTTCTATAGTTGATTCGCTAATAAAATATTCTTTTTTTAATATTTCCTAAATTTGATTTATAATATTTTTTTTAGTTTTTTATCTATTTTTTCGTTCCAAAAATAACACTTTTTCCAAATCACTACTATTTAGTTAAAATAAATATTCTTTTCTATCTTTTTCGTAGTTATCTTATAATTTTTACATGATTATTTTCAATAAATTTTCTGGTGACTAATTTTATTATTCTAATAAATAACTTAAAAATTAATTTTTATTGCCAAATTCCATATTGAATTTTAATAAAAATTTATAGTAATTGCATAAATATTTGGTTTGTTGATAATATTAAAATAAAAAAGGTCTTAAAAAGTCAGTTTTAGACCTAAGATTTTCTTTAATATGTATCTTTGAAATTAAATTTTATAGAAAATTCATTTTGTTTTAATTTTTATTGTTATTTATTTTATTTTTTTATATAATTAAATCTTTTAATTATAAGAAATCTTTGAAAAATGCTAAATTATTAAATAATGCTAATTTATTAATTCATTATATAGGTAGATATATTATTAAATTGTTATTTGTTTAAAAATATTCAAAAAAAAGAAAAAATAAACTAATTTTTTAATGTACTATGAATACCAAGTTGATAAAACATTAATTTATAAAATCAACTTATATTAAATATTACTAAGTAAACGAGTTTACATATGAAAATTATTTTTCTAAAAATACTGATCTTTTTGAAAATACACTATAAATATAGATTTCCTTTAAAATTATATATGACGCAATACGAAAGATATAACTTTTTTAGAATTTCAAATTTTCATCTAAAAATATTTCTTGTAATTTTTATATTTCATAGGTATTTTAATTTAAATAAATATATGTAATTCATTATTTCATAAAATGCAAAATCTGTATTACCTTATTATCATTTTTTTTTGGGCCTAATAATTAATATAGCAAATGAGTGGCCTTATTTGTCTCAATTTCAATTTGATTTTTTTTATATAGTATGTAAATTTCTGTTTATTGATTAAAAATAAAAATATAAAAAAATTAACTTTAACATTTATATTTAATATAGTGTCTTCTGAGAGTTCGTTGAAAAACAAATAATTATAAAAAAATAGAAATTAATATAGATAATATATGCATATTTGATTACTGCCCTAATTATATCAAATTTTATATCTCCAAAAGTAGAAAAGCCCTTGTAACCACCGAATGTGCATATGACAGGGCTTCCAAAATTAGTTAAAAATAGGTCCTATATGGCTTCAAGCCTACTTTTCAATATATTTTTTTTTTCGAAAAACCGATTTTTTTAGGCCCTTTGAAAAATGAGTGTGTAAATATTTCTTAAAAAATAGGAGGTTATCGACAAAAAAAAAATTAATTTTTGCAAAATTTGATAAATAATACAAAAATTGCAATTATACATTGGTGTTAAATAATTTTTAGGCTAAAAGCTTTCTAATAAAAATTAAAAAATATACAAAATAACTAAAAAATTTACTTTTTACAAGAAAAATTTTTAATTATTTTTTCCTTTATAATACCTACTAATTATATACCCTAACTCGAAATTATTGATTATTAGCTCAAACATCGTATAAATAAAAGAATAATCCAACCTGCAAACCTTTAAGTGTTTAATTTTATTAACTTTTTAAAGTAGCTTATTTTTAAGTGTGAAAATATTAATGTGAAAAAATAAAATCAAAATTATCTATATGTTATTATTCTTTAATTCATTGCCTATAAAATTTAAGTAAAACATATGTAATTTGGAGGGTTTTTATTTTAATTTTCTACTTAAACCTGATAATTTTATTAAAATTTAAGTATATAAAGTATAATAATTTATTTTTTATATTACACAAGGTATTATTTTTTTATTTACTTTCCCATTAATAAAAGTTATTGTCAAAAATATATAAAAAATAATTTGGTATTAAATTATATATTTTTATTACCAAACGAAATTATACATATTTAAAATTTGGGGTATATTATAAAAAATTTAAAACATTTTTTATTAATTTATATTTATAAATTTTGAAAAATTAGTATTTATTGTGCAAGATTTAAGATATACAATATTTATGAATGTTATTTGGAATAATATAAATTAATATTAATAGACCATAATAATTTAATACTCCCAGAATAAAATAGTTCTGATCCAAAAAAAGATTTATGAAAAATTATAAAAATCATATATTATTATAAATTATTAAAAATTATTTAGGTTAGTTTTTGGATTAAAATTTAATTATTCTGGGAGTATTTTAATTGAAAATTAATATTGGTTTTAATTTATTTAATGTTTGTATTGAATAATTAAATTTTGATAAAAAATCGACCAAAGTAATAATATAAATATTTACAAAAAAAAAATTCATCTGTATTAATTAAACTTCCATTTTTTTAACATTTATAAATGCAAAATTAGTATATAAGGTTAAAAATAATTTTAATTTATTATTGAATTTATATTAATGTGCATATTATATATTAATAAAAAGTAAGGATAAATGTCTTTAAATATTATTATAAGAAATTTGATATTGAATATTTTGAAATTTTTATAAGAAAGCTTTTATCCTCCAAATTACCCTATAGAAACGTTTAATGGCTACTTTCAGATTCATTATCGATTCTGCGAAAAAAAAATTTTTTTTGTCAACAACCTTCCTATTTTTTGAAAAATGTTTGCATACTTATTTTTAGAAGAGTACAAAAAAAAATTATATTGAAAGGTAGGCTCAGAGCCAACCTGGACTTGTTTTTAACTAATTATTGGGAGTTTTATCATATGCACATACGTCTTTCCTAGTATTGGAGATTTAAAATTTGGTACAATAGGGGATTTTAACGGAATACGCTACTTAAATATAATTTATTGTAGTATAAAAAATAAAGTCTTTGCCTGGCGCCTTCTTTTAATTTTAAGGCTCCAATGGAATTTCTGACATCTCTATGACATAAATACGCATACCCATCCCATTCATTATAGTAAAAATATTCAACAAATTACTCTAATAAATCTTATCGTGTTTTGATGCTATCTTTATGCTAAAATCAATAATCTTTCTTATAGGCCCACATATGTTTAATCGAGCTTATATTGCAATTACCTTAATTATACCTTATATTACTTAAAAATTTCTTCTATAATTTCTTGTTAAAATTAAATTTGATTTTTTCCTTCTTATAAAGTTTAAAGATATAAAATGAATTTAAATCATCTTAAAATTATTCTCTAATTTCATAGATTCTGGATTTTAATAAGATATATGTTGATTTTTTAGATATTTTTACCATATCAGCTACTAACTAAACAGACAGTGGGATATTTTCCAAAGAAAAATTTTGTTAAATAATAAAACCCTTTATAAATTTTAGTAAAAATTTTTAAAATTTCTAGATTTTATCGATTTTCTATTTGGAGTATCATAAAAATTAAGTTTTGAAGATAAATGTAAATCAAGTTGGTATCGAGTAATGTTAGAGTTTTATCCCCCGTACTATTAATTTATTATTACATTTTTATAAGTAATTTTATATTTCTAACTTTTCCTTGTATTTATTTAAACTGGTTTTTATAAAAATTAGGCAAAAATATTTTAAAAAAATTTTTATTTTTAAATTAAGATGTTCAAAAAAATAAATTCCACTTAAAGGAATTAAAATTTTTAAAAAAGATTGATATATCTTATAAATATAAGATTAAAATCATTTATTCTAATAGAAATAAATTAAAATTATAAAACAAAGGTTTTTTATGATCTATCTTTTGAATATTATAACATCATTATCATAAATTGTTATAGCAAGATAGTATTTTTAGGTATTTTAAAATATTTTAGTAAAAAGTTAAGCTTGATATATAAGTTTATAAAAAAATGAATGGTATTTATAAATACTTGAGTAAATAACCACCGAACCTTACTAGATAAAAACTCATAAAAAAAATAATTTAGACTCCTACTCGATATCAAGTGAGATTACTGTATATTAATTTATATTTTGGATTTTTTTATTTTATTAGGTTAAAATAATAGGAAGCATCACTAAATTGTATAATTTCAAATTAAAAATAATAAATTTTATTTCATATTTATAATTTAATAAAAAGGTGAAGTATAAAATTTGAAGTGATGATACAACTATTTTATAATAATATGAATATTAAAATTATTTATGCTATTATTCTTAATTTATTTTCTTTTATTTTATAAAAAATATACAAGTTAAATCATATATTAAAATATAAGTTATTACTATTTTCAAATTTGTGCTCACTTTTTTAATTAATTAATTAATTAATTTATTAGTAAATTAAAAAATTATAATTTCGGAATAATTATGATGAAATAAAAAATGTCAACCGCACTTAATTTTATTGTGTTTGATAAGCAAATTATTATTACTTTTCTATTAATCTTAATTATTAATTAAAAGGGACATTGGAGTATATTGATAATAATGTGGGATTAATCAAATTTAAACGACATATTATTAATTAATTAATTAATTACAATTAACATTAATATTGATATTGATATTGATAATGGTATAAAAATATTACTATGTTTGAAAATTATAATATTTTTTGATATAAAATTAGCTAAAATTTATAAATAAAAAAGAGAATACAAATTTGAAAAAAGTAACATAACAATTTGTAAAATAAATTAATTTATTTAAGTAAAAATTAAAATGAATCTAAAAATAAGTGAAAGAAAGGGAAAATAAATGTTAAAATAACGATGATTTTTCAGTATATTTTTTAGTAACAAACTTTTTAATAAATGAATTTTTAAATAATATTATGTAATTTTTTATAAGAATTTATTTAAATTAGATTAAGCTTATCAATTTTTAAACTTATTTTATTATAGAATGTTGATAAATTGTCATTATGGAGTATTATGATATAAATTTCTAGGAAAAACAGCATCACTATTAGTTATTTAATGCAAGATCTTTCAATTCATTAGTAAATTTTTCTATTAATTCAGAAAACAATAAGATTTTATTAGTTCTTACCTAATAATAATTATTTACAACCTATGTAATTTTATCTGAAATTATTTAGTTAGGGTTATTTAATACATGTTAATATTTGTATTTATCAAAAAAATTATTAGTTTGTTAGCTAATAAAATTATTTTTAAATGGTAAGACTTCTTAAATCTCAGTACCTATCAAATCTTTTACTACTTTTATAGTTTTTACATTCTTCATAACATTTAAAAATATTATTAGTTTTTAACCATTTTCTTCATAAATATATTTGAATTAGCTATATTTTTCTTTAATTTTAAAAGCTACGTACATTTTATCTATAAGAGTTTTTACTTAGTTTTCTTGAATTTTTATCACTATCATAAAGTTTGAATACCTTTTATTTTCATCTGAAGTATCTCTATTAAATTCAAAAGTATTTTCCAATTCACTATCTTCTTGTCTATCCATATATTTTTTTTTTTTTACACATCACTTCAGGTGCCTAAATTAAATAATTAGTAATTTTTTATTTATTTATTTATTTATTTATTTATTTATCTATTTTTTTTATCTTTTTTAATTATTTCTATCTATACATATCAATTTTTAAATATTTTATTAAAAATAAAAATAAGTTAATATATATTGAATATTCGACTTGTTTATTATTCCATTGTTAGTAAACAAACTATTTTTTATGATACTAAAATTACGACGCATTTAATTTAATAAATATAAACAAATAAATGTATTTATTTTTTAAATAAATATATATACATACTAGATAGAGTATTATACTAATTAGTTCAAAATATAAAAATATCATAAATAATTTACTATAATTATATTATAATATAAATTCTATAATTTACTAATATAATATAAAATATTTTTTTTATAAATTTAATTATACATTATTTATTTATTATTAAGTATAAAGCTATAAATATAAAATTAGTATTTACTATTAATTTTATATTTAGAGAGTTCAAATTTTATTTTTCTTAAATTGTTTTAGATATTATTTTCTATTTTGGTTATAGGTTTTCTACATCATTTATTTCTTTTGAAAAATAAATCGAATTAATATGAATCTAATAATATATTTTTTATTTAAAGAAATTTTTATAATTATAATTTAAATCTAAATTACCATTATAAAATCATTGTAAAATTCTATGTCTTTGAAATTATGTTTTTTACTATTTTTAACAAATGTGTAAATTTCTCTATTTTACTGTGGAATTTAATTTTTTTTTAGGTCTATATTTATTTTCTGAGCAGATTTAGATTTATTCTTTTACTGAAATGAATTATAATTATTATGTTATATAATATCAGTATTTATTATTTTTTTTGCATTATTTTAATTTTAGATTTATTATTCCTATTAATTTTAATTATTAGTTGCCGTTTTTGAATTTTATTTTTGTAATTAATTTAAACTTAAATTTAAGCTTTCTTTTGAATCTTAGTTGTTATTGAATTAGTTTATAATTTTTTATTGAAGAAGTATATTTTTACTTACATTAAAAAATTTTCCAGTTTTTTAAGTGTTGTTCTAAATTATACTTTAGGTTTTTTTTAACTTTAAGTTATCATTATGATTTGTATTCATGTTATTATTATTATCATTTTTTTAATTATTTTCTTGATTTGGCATGAATTTTTCGACAAATTTCAAAACAAGGTTATCTGTATTTTTAATGGCATTTTAAGACTTATTTTCATCTTAATTTTATTATTCATTATTTAAATTAGATTTTTCTTGTTTTTAATTTTTTTCTTCTTAGTTTTTTTCTAAAATTTTAAAAGAAATATAAATAAAATGAAATAAGCTTTTATAAATTAGAATTTATTTTAAAAAATCTAAAATTAAATAATTAAAAAAATGGTAAAATAATGATAAAATTAATAAAATTTATATTTTAAATAATTACATAAATTTTTTTGATATTTAAGAATATTCTGAATTGATGAATGAGTATTTTATTATTAAAATGATTTTAAATCACTAAATTTTTGTCTAGTTTTGTCAAGTACAATTTAAAATTCGACCATTTCTCTAAAATATTTGTTTTAAAACTAATTTTCTTTCATTTCAGTAAGTAATTTCCTTTCTTAGTGGTCAGCTTAAACGTTATAATATTTGAAAATATCATTTTTTATTAATTTTTTTTCTTCTTCTTGTTTTTTTTGTTGTTCTGTTATTTTTTTTTCATAAGGTTTTGTTTGTTCTATTTGTTTTTCTTCTAGGAATTTTTTAAGAAGAATGTAAAAATTTTCAGGGTCTTCTGATGTTTTTAAAGGATGATTTATCACTTTTTTTGGAAGAAAAGGTAGTCTTAAAATAAAAGAGTTATTAATAATATTTAAAAATTTTAAAAAGATATGTTTTTATTTAAAAAATTTCTACCTTTGATCTTTGAATTCTAAGTAATTTGAAAGATAAGGAGTAGTTTGTTAAAGTGTAAACTTTCTTCTTCCTTGTTTTAAGTCCTTTATAATATTAGAATTTAGGTTAAAGTAATATTATATATAAAAAATTAATCTAACATTTTATATACACATATATATAAATTTATATTAATAAAAACATTAATTATATTACATTGAAGAACTGTGGGTTTTAGTTATAGAAATTATTTTATTCGAACAAGAAATCATATATTTATTTATCAGATTACTTAATTTTTTAGAAATTTGGCTAGAAGTTATTACTTTTATAAAAAAAAAATAAAGAATTGTAAAAAAAATATAAATGTGATTACTTTTATATAAAAAAAAAAATACTAATATAAATAAATAATAAACCATAAATAGATATAAATATTTAATTTAAATTTTTGTTACTTTTATTTTTCATTAACAGTTTTAGCTCTAGAAAATCTGGAAAATTTGAGATTTTGGCTTGTAAGATTATTTTCTGAGTATAAATTTGATGAATTGTTAGTAATTTAAGAGTTTTTGAGAGAATCTATTTATTTTTCAAGGCTTTTTTGAATTGTTAGGTTTTATTAGTTATTTTTGGAAATGGCAGGAAAATGGTTATCTGTTTTTGACCTTGTTTTTTATAAGCGGGATTTTTAGGAGTTTTAATTTATTTTATTGCTATTTGCACTGTTTTTAGAAAATAGGACTTGTTTTGATCTTAATAGTTCTAAGGATTTATTTTTGTTTGAGCTTATGGTTTTTATTACATTATTTGGATCGAGACTTATAGTATTTTAAAGAAAAATATAAAAATATTTAAAAAAATTAAAAAAAAATTTCAAATAATTCAATAAACTACTATAAAATGTAAAATTATGTTACAAAGGTATTAGTTTGAATTCTTCTTTTTGAATTCTTTTTTTTTCATATTCCTTTTTATATTCTAATTCTTTGTCTATTTAGTTAAAAATTCTATTGCAATTTTCCTTTATATAAGGATTACTTACAAAAATGCCCAAAATTTTAAAAATTACTAAGTGAGTGAATTGGAAAAATTTTTATCTTAAATTTTCTTTGATTTCTTCTTCTGTTTATATTTATTTAAGTTCTTCATCTATTTCTTCCCCATTAGAATAATTATTTTCATCATTTTCCACTAATCTTAAAAGTTAATAAATATAAAAAATAAATTAAAATCAAAATCAATCATATTTTATGAATTTAATAATAAATAAATAATAAATAATAAATTTAAAATATTTAATTTTTATTTACATTTATTTGAAATAATAGAAAATAAACTTAATATTTGCAAAAATAACATGGTTAATAACAATTTCTTTGGAATTAGTGGGTATTTTCGAGAAAATTTCTATATAAGTTTTACTTAATAAGTCGTCTATTTTTTATTTATCTTAATTATTAAATAAAATTTCCTTTTAAAAGAAAGAAGGATAGTTGTATTTAAGAATTAGGAGGAAAATAAGTATGATAAAATTTTCGTTTTTTTGGGAAAGGAATTGCTGTTTTAAATGTTGTTATTTTAGTTAAATTGAGATTTTTTTTAAGATTCCTGAGTTAAAAAAGTGCAGAATTTCTTGTTTTAGGTTTGTGTTTTGGATTTTTTGAGTTATTTCTTGGTTTGAGGGGTTTTTTAGGGTTTGGATTTGGAAGTGCATGTTTTTTTGCTTTTTTTTTTGGTGGGGATTTTGTTTTTTTTTACGATTTTTTTTTGTTGGTGAATGGGTTTTGTTTTTGTGTGGTGGAATTTTTAATTAGAATAAATAAAATAAAATTAATGAGTTGTTTTAATTATTTATTTATATGTTTGTTATTTTTTTTATTTTAGCTATTATAGTAGAGAATTAAGGTTTTATAAGGAAATTGGGGAAATATATTTTATTTATTTTGAATTTATAAATTTTTTAAATGTAAAATAAACTTTTAAAAGTATGATTTTAGGATATTTAAAAATATTGTTTAATTTTTTTAATTTAAATTTAAGTTTTTTTATTTTTCATTTTTTTTGAATGATATTTAACTTTACAATATATATTGAAATTCATTTATCATTTAAGTGGAATATAATTCTTAATATTTCTATAGAAAAAAAGAATAAGATTTATCGATTTTTATTATTTTTTTTATAAAATCAGAATAAATCAAATAAAAAATAATAAAATAAATAATAAACAAATAAAAAAAAGATGTAAAAAGTGGCAAATACATTTAAATTAGCAGTTTGCTAAGTTAAAGTTCTTCCTGAAAAAATGGACACTTTGGCCAGTGTTAAAAAATCCATAGAAGAAGCTGCCTAAAATGGAGCAAAAATAACAGTTTTAGGGGAAACCTTTAACAGCATGTAAAAAATTTTTGAAATTAATTAATAATATTTAAATGTATAATTTTTTATAGAATTAAATATTTATTTATTTTTTATCGTAAAATATAATTAAAAAAATTATAAATATTAAAGATACACACCTAAATATTTACATGCAGCAGCTGAAAATTTTTAAGATAAAAATAATTGTCCCACTTTATAATTGTTAGAAGAGTTGAGTTTGAAACATAAAATATATATTTGTGGATCTATTCCTGAAAAAGATAATGATAAATTGTATAATACTATAGTTTTTTATAATAATAAAGGAGAATTAATAAAAACTTATAGAAAAATTCATTTATTCGATATTGATATTCCAGGTAAATTTTAAATTAAATAATATAAATATATATTGTTTTTTTTTTTTCTATCATATATTTATTTTCATTTTATATTAAATTTAAAATAATATAGGTTTTTTCTATATTAAGAATGAGTATATTTATTATGATTTTATAGGATTTATGATTATATAAAATTTTAATGGAAATTATATAATAAGAAACCAAGTTATTTATTTAAATAATATAATATTTTTTATTAAATAAACTTTTATAATGAAATATTAATTATTTTAATGGTTTCATTATTTTTATTTTACTATTAATTTTAGGGAAAGCAACTTATAAAGAGTCAAATACTTTTGGGCCAGGAAATTAATTGACAGTAGTTGAAACTGAATTAGCTACTTTTGGACTTGGAATTTGTTATGATATAAGATTTCCTGAATATGCTTTGGCTTTATGTCAAAAAGGAGCAAATGTTTTAATTTATCCCGGTAATTTTTCACCTGCAACAGGTCCTTTGGTAAATAAAAAATAAATAAATAAAAATAAATAAATAAAATATTTAAAAATTAATAAATAAAGAATTAAATAGAAATATTCTAAAATAAAAACATAAAAATATTAAAATATTATGAAATTTTAGATTTAAAATTAAATTTATAAATTTATTAATTTTATTTTTTAGCATTGGAGATTATTGTTATAAGGAAGAGCTTTAGATAATTTATCTTATGTAGTAGGTAAATAGCGAAAAAAAAAATTTTGAAAATTATATAAAGATTTACTTTAATTTTAAATTAAATAATAGTTATATTTATATTTTTTATTTTTTATTTTTGATTTTAAAATTTTATAATAATTTAATAAAAATTACATTATTTTTATTTATTTATAGGAGCTAGTACTAGAAGATACGTAGAAGATCCTTCAGTTTATTAAGCTTATGGACACAGTTAAATTGTGGACCCATTTGGAAAAGTTGTAGTTGAAACTGACGAAAAAGAGGCAATTATTTATCATGATATCGATTTAGATTATGTAAAATAAGTTAGATAATAAATTCCTATATATTAATAAAAGAGAAATGATATATATGAATTAAAAGTAGTTGAAAATAGTTAAGAAAAAAAATGAGAAAAAAATTAAATGGAAATAGTGTTTTTATTAATTAAATATTATATGTATTTAACTTTATTATAGTTTATTTTATATAATTTAGGGCTTTTTTATATTCTATTATTTAGTATAAAATAAATATGTGAAATATTTTTTTTTTAATTTAATTAATATATTTGAAATATATGGTTAATAATTGTTAATTTATATATTAGAATAAAAGAATATATTATTTATTTGAAAAATTAAATTTTATTTTGATAGTATTTTTAATTAATCAATAAATTTTGTAAAAAAAAGTAATAAATAAATAAAAATTTTAAATTTAAAAGTTATAAACGATTATTTGTGAGAATGTATTGTAAAAATCACAGAAATTAATAGATGTAATATATTTGTATATCTTAAAATTGTTATAAATAAGGAATAGTTTGTGAACAATGTATTGAAACGTAAGTTAAATTATAATTAGATTTTCAATATTATTTTTTATTTTTATTATCTTCTAATAACTAATATTTAATTATATTTTTATTTTTCCTAAATTTCAGGTAACATTAAGGTCATAAAATTATTGATAAAGACCAATTTTTATACATCTTAAGAAATCAGTACTAAGTGAAAAATTCTATAAGTTAATTAGAGTAAAAAAGTGGAAATTTACAGATTTTAATAAAAAAAATTGGAGAAAATTTGAAAGAGTGGCAAAATTAGATTAATTAACATATTTTTATGACTTTAGCTTAACTTGAAAATTTCGAACAGTTCAGTTAATCTTTGAATTTGAACACAATTTCAGCTGAAAGGGAAATTTGGCAAAATATTCAGTTTTTAGAAAATGATTAATGGTAAAGTAATGTTGCATAATTATAAAAATTAATTTAATTTATAATAAATAGATAAAAAATTAAATAAATAAAAAAAATTAAAAAAAAACTAAATAATATTTAAAAAATTAAATAAAAATTAAGAAAAATATATTGTTGTTAATGTTTTTAAATATTAATTCTTATTATATTATATAATATTATAATTTTATTTTAATTTTTATTTATTATAATATATATATATTTACTTTATTTTTTTTATTTTTTTTAAATTTAGATTTAGGATATGAGAGAGTTGAGTAAGGTGTTAAAATTTTGCTTAGTAAAATTGGAGAGGAATTATAAGGCGGGAAAATATAAATAGATGTTTAGGAAAATGAGAATTTACAGATTATAGGTAAATTACAGGTAAAAATGGAAAATGTATAAAAGAATTTATAGTAGAATTCCTAGACCTTTTAATCGGATATTTAGTCTTATTTAGGAATTATTTAAAAAAAAATAAGTGGTATGTGTTAAATGCCAAAATAAAATGAGCGAGTTTAATTATCTTATAGAGACAGTTCTCCTTTAGCTGTAAGGTCAAAAAAGTTTTAAGAGGGATTTGAAAGAGATTTTTCAGTAAGTCCGAATAATTTAAGCTAAGTTTAATAAAATAATAAGAGCTCTAATTAAAATGTGGGTAATTTTGATTTTTTGAATGGGAAAGATGAAGGAAATGGTTAAAATTAGAATTAAAATAAAAATTAAAATTAAAATTAAAAAAGTTTTTTGTAGCCAGAGAAAAATTTTTCATTTTTTCCAGAAAGAGGAAATAGTTCAAATAATAATTTGTAAAAGAATTAAGAATAAAAAAATGATGGTTTTGGGTTTAATTAGAATTAAGATGAGTTTTTGAAGGGTCAGAATATGAATGTAAGTAGTAATAATAATTATTAGCAGTTTTTTTAGAACGCTATGGGGAAATCTAATTAAGGACAATAAAATTAAAATATTAATTTGAATTAATAATAAAATTAAATAAATTAAAATTTGAACTAAAATTAAAGCATTGATTTTTAAGACAGTGTTTAGAGTTAATAAATTTAATAAATTCCACCAGATTAAATAAGATAAAATGCTTAAAATAGTTAGTTTATGCCTTAGAATTATTCTTAATAGGCTACTATATAAGATAACTTTTTAAAAAATAGTCAAAATTTAAAATTGAGTAATAATTAAGAACAATAAAATTAGTAAATTTTGAGATAAGTAAAATAAACTAAATAATACTTATTAATAAAATTATTAATATATTAAAATTAATTATATTTTAATATTTAATTTAGAACACACTTAACAAATAATTTACAACAGACGTTTCGATAAGCGATAATTTGATGGTAAATACAAAGGAAAGAGTTAGTTTTATGACTCATTTTGAAAGCTCTGTTAATGATATGATTTTTATAGATGAAGATAAAATTGCTACTTGTTCAGAGGATTCAACTGTCAAATTGTGGGAAAAATATAAAGGAAAATTCGTTCTTTCATTAGAAGTAATAAAATAAAATGAAATAAAAAAATAAATATTTTATCTAAAATAAAGTATAAGATTAAAAAAAATAAATATTTTAACTAAAATAAAGTATAAGATTAAAAAAAAAAATATTTTATCTATAAATAAAATTTAAAATACTATTAAGTTAAAAAAAAGTATTATTTTTTTTATTATAATTTAATAATAAATATAAATAATTATTATAAATAGAGAAAAAAAATATAATATAATATCTTATAATACTATATTTTTTTTATTTTATTAGGGGGGACATAACGGAGCGATTTTATGCTTGAGTTATAATATTTCTTAGAGAATTTTGGTTAGCGGAGGAGAAGATGGAAGTGTGGCTATTTGGAGGCCGGTACCTTAATGGTAATTAGTAAGCAAATTGAAATAATTTAATGAACCTACAAAAGGGAATTAATTTTTGAGTAATAATTAAATTGTTTCGGGCAGTTCTAAGCATTTAAGTGTAAAATTATTAAATTATTATATATTTATACTTTAGGATTAATATAAAATTTTTAAATAGATTTTTTATGTTTTTAAAATTTTTAATTTTTTATTTATAAAAGTTATTTAATACTTTATTGTGGTAGAATTTGTATTTTAAAAATTTAATTAGTATTTTATTTATTTATTTGTTTTAAGTATTAATTTTTTATTCTGTATTTTTGTATGGTTTTAGAAAATTAGTCATTATTCTTAACTAAAAATTAAGCTTTAAATTTTATATTGCAATTTTTTAAATATTTTATAATATATAGATTTGGAATGTGGGATATCTGGACTAGGAATAGAATTAGGCTGTTAAATATTGTACATTAAGGGAAAATTTGTAATGTTTTATTTTATACTAGCAGAATAAGTGTATAGTTGCAGGTGCAGGAAGAAAATTATTGTTTATAGAAGTTAAAAGTTTAACTATATTTAAATAATTTTAAGCGCATGATGAAAATATATAAAAAATCGTGGCTTTTTAAAAAAAATCTGATTAAAAATTTTTGGTAACTTGCGGTTTGGATAAGGTTATTAAAATTTGGGACGGACATTCTTTGGTAAAAAATTAAAAGTTTTTTATTTTAGTATTTTTAACTTAGTATTTTTAATTTCTTATAATATACAAATTTTAAATATATATTATCATTTTTAATAATATAATTAAATACTTATTTTTATTTTTTATATTAAAGGAGTTGATAAAAGGATTGAGAGAAGATATGCCGATATACAGTATATCATATCATTAAAAAAATGATTTAATTTATAGTTCTAGTTTAATTAAAGGGGAAGATAATTAGTAAGAAGGTAAAAAATGCGGAAAAATTACAATTTGGAATTACACTATGGGGAGAAGAGTTTAAACTTTAAAAGATAATTAATTTTTAGCGAAATAATTAATATATGATCCTTTTAATAACTGGATTTATTCTGGACATGAAAATGGAAGTGTTGATTATTATATATATGATGAAAAAAGTATATAAAATGAACTTAAGCAGTTAAAAACAATGAAAAGTTAGAATTTGAACTGAAAATTGTTTTTTAAATATTAGTTTTTAATTATTTTGGATTTTTTATTTGTTTATTAAAATTTTTTGTATATTTATTTTTTTGTTTAATTTAAGAATAAGAAGAATAACCAATTTTTATATATTTTTATTTTTGTATATTGAATTAATGAATTAGAAAGGTTAATTTTTATGGCTAAATTAAAGAGATTTTACTATTCTGAAATTTAATTTTTAATAATTAAATTCTTGGAATAAAGATGTTTATTATAAAAATAAGTAGATAAATAATAATATATGAATGATATAGTAAAATTTAAATCAAAAAATTAAAATTTACTATAAGATCTGGTTATATTAATTGAGTGATATATATAAGATATTAATAGAATATAATGATATATTAATATATATAATATGGGGAAAAAATTGAGTTTTAAGTTCATTTTTTTTTTTTTTTTCCATAAGTTTATTATTAGTAAACTTCGTTTAAATATATGTTTATATTAACAATTTCTCAAAATTTAAATTAAATTAAATAAGACTTTTAAATTTATGGGTTTATAATTTAATTTCATTTTTAATTATAAAATATATTTTAAAAATTATATATGGTGCCTCAGTTCTTTTTTAAAGTGTGATAAGTGACATCGGGGGCGAATTCGATGTTAATTTCTCTGGTGGTTAATTTTTTATAAACGTGTTAGATACCATCAACTTTTTCTTCTAATAAAGCTTTATCGTTTTAATCTAAAGTGCTGTTTTTAATAATAATAATGATAAATATTAAGAATAGGAATAATAATTATTAAAAATTAAAAATAAACTCATAAATTATTATAATTATATCAAATAAGTTTTTAATATAATTAATAATTTATTGAATTTTATTTATATATATATATTTTTATTTATTTATTAGTTTTTTTAAATTACATTCTGTAGAATCTGGATCCATCTAATCTAACTCTGATTCTTTTTCCGATGATAACGGAGGGTAAAACTAAATCGTCTAAGATAGAGTCGTAAACGGCAGTTAAAGTTCTGGATCTGGGTCTTTATTAAGATTTGTGGGATTTTAACCATCTGGATAAGATAGTTCTTTTGGCGGTAACTAAAACTTAAGCTCTTAATTTTCTTTCCAAATCAACGACTAAAGCTCTGTGGACCTTTTAAAAAGATTAATTTTATTAAAAATTTTATAAAATATATAAATTTATTTAAAAATTTAGGTATATATTGATATATATATGTTATATATTTAAATATAAAAAAAAAAAGCGAAAAATGGTACTATACATATTAAATTAGCTAACTTTTTATAAAATAATTATTATTGGTTATTTTTGAATATATGTGATTTATTTTTTGGTTATTATTTGTTAAAAATTATTAAAGGTTTTTAATTTATTATAATTATTATTAATATGGTTTTATTTTCGTTTTGTTCTTAATATTAAACATAATTTAAAATAATTTATGTTGTTATTTTTTTATTTTATTCTTTAGACAAATTATTATTTTCGTTCTATTTGTTCTTTATTTATTGGTATTTATTTTATTTTTTTATTTGTTAATTGATTTATATTTATTTGATTATTTATCAAATAAAATCAGAGGGGTTTCTTTCTTTCTTTTATAAATTAATTAGCTAATACTAATATATTAGGACCATTTTTTTTTTTTTTCAACTTTTTTATGTAGGGAGAGAGAAATTTTTTTTTATATAAAAAATCTTATATTTTTTTACTTTTTAGAGGGGTTTCAAACAAGGATAAGGGATGGTAATAACAACAACTTTTTTGGATTTTTTGTTATCTTTAACGATAGAGTATTCTTAAGCAGAAGTGGCGAAAATGGTTTATAAATCGGCTTTGTAAGAAGAAGAAGAGTTTTCTAATTCAACTAAAGCTTTTCCGACTTCTTATTCTAAGGCAGATAAGGACTAGAAAAAAAATTAAAAAAAAATAAGGTTTAATTGTTTAATTATAGTTTAAATTTATAGTTATTTTGTTTAAAAAAAATTGGGATTAGTGGGTTTTTTTTGTGGATTTTTTTATTTTTTGGTTTTATTATTTTTTCGCAATTTTTTAGGCAAATTTTTGTGTTGTTTGTTGTTTTTTTTTTTTGGGGAAAAGGGTTTGGTTTTTGGGGTTTTTTTTTGGGCTGATTGTGATTTTTTTGGGGGTTTTCTTGATTTTTGGTGTTTTTTTTTGTTTTTTATTTTTGATTGCGAATTTTTATTTTGGGGAAATGAATATGATGGGGGGATAATTTATAATGAGTTGTTTTTTGAATTTTGTTTAAGATTTTTGGGAGATGTTTGGACGGGGAAAATTGCGAGTGTTTATTTTTGCTTATAATAAATGGTTATTTTTATTTACTTTTTATTCTCTTTTGTAGAATTTAGTGTGAGGTTAGGCCATACTATATTTTATTTATTTAATTTTTATTTATTTAATGAGATCTTTGTCGATTTTAATTTTATATCTCTAAAAGACTTTAATTTATTAATTTATTTAGGGAGAATTGTCCTTAATTAATGTAATTTTGTTTTAATTAAAATAAAAGTTTTTAATTAATTAATATTAATATTATTATTTAATATAAAATAAACAAATTTAATTAATTAATCCTAATAATGCATAAATATATACTTATTTAATATAATATTTGGGACTTATGTCTATAAAAATTTTAATAAAATAAATTATTTTTAATTATTTTTTATTTTTTTCAGTTTAATTATTATGGAAAAAAAATTTTTTAAGCGAATTTTAACTTATTTCTCTTACGATATTTTTTTATTTATATTTACTTTACTTCAATTTTTTTTGAAAATATTAACAAACATTTTAAAAATTGCAAATAAAAGGGCATAAATAAGAACTCCAATTTAAATATAGTACATAAAAGGGCCCTGTATAATTTCTACTGTAGTGTAGCCAATATAAGTAAAAGGACACAATTATTTGAAATTTGGTTGAAATTTTAACGTTTAAAATTAAGAAACACAAGAAAAAGCCGTATTTTTATCTTATAAGGTTCTGAAAAGAAAAATAGAGGGATAAAGAATTATAGAGAGAATTAGAGTTAATAGGAAAATTTATTAGATTTTAAGGTATTTTTTGAAAATTTGCTGGTTTCTATAGGTTTTTATAAGGTTTTTTTTGTCTTTTTAGGTTAGAGTTTAAAGAGATTCTCCTATTATGTATATGTAGAGAGAGATTTTAAGGGTTAGTTTGTAGAGGTCTATGTATTCTATTGATAATTTTTATAAAATTTTAATAAAAGTTAAGTTTAGTATTTTTATATTTTAAGATTGAATAAAATTTAAAATAAAACTATGTAAATTAAAATATAAAAGTTAAAAAACAAAATAAATGATTAAATTAAAAATAAAGCAATATATTAGATTTATATTTTATAAAATAATATATGTTTTTTTAAATTATAAATGTTTTTTATATTAAATTTTTTATTTAATTATTTTATTTTTTACCTTGATTGTACTGATGGTCTGAGTTTAGGCCAAAAATTTTTTGAAATTCGAGAGAAGTTTGCCAGAATTATTTATGGTCAGGGTAAAAAATTTCTAGCATAAGTAGGAAAAGGGAATAAATTGTGGAAGTTATCATAAGCAATTCTAGAGAAGACTGTATGAAAAGCCAGGTTTTTTTTATTATTTTTCTGTTTTTTTTTGGGATTTTATCGGTTATTTTATTATTTAAGTTGTTAAATTGGTTTTTTATTATATGGATGAAATTTAAATTTAAATTTTATTATTTTTGCTAGTTATTTTAAATTTTAGTTTTTTCTGGGATTTTAAATGAAGATTGAAAAATTAAATTATTTGAGTCGCCGTAATCTTCTTCATCAGAGTTATTATTGTTATTATAATATTTTTACTCTTTTTAATCGTTGTAAAAATAGGACTCATAGAAAGGTAAATCCTGTTTTTTTTTGAAAATTTTTCTCATTCTTTTAATTGGGTTTTCTATTAGTGTTTCGATTACAAAGGGAATTGCGCTTAATTGTACGTAAACTTTGATTAAAAAATATTAATTTACTTAATTTTTAAAAATTTTTAATTTATTTTTTGGGTTTACCTATATAAATACTTAAATAAGTTTATCTGATTTCTGAAAATATAAGTACAGAAACTGGATATTTATGAAAATCTTATTGGTCGAAAAAGTAAGGATAATTTTTAACAAATATTAGAATTAGTACTAAAATAAATAAGAGTGCATTTATGATTGGTATTTATTTGAATTAGAAATCTACTGTTTTATAAGTTTTTAGGGCTTTTATTTGGCCAGTTATAAATACTTACGCATAATACATGAAAGTTAGTGTAAAAATTAAATTAAGAAAAATGATATTTGAAAGTAAGTATTGGTCTGAAATGTTTACGAAATAAGTTTATATTTTTTCTGCAAACAAAGAAGTTATTAAAGCTAAAGTCATAAGTAAGTTTTGGGCTTACAGTACCTTTTGCGAATAAAAAAAGAAAAATTAGAGTGCTTTTTTTTTAAAAATATTTATGAATAAAAAGATTTATAATTTGAGATTGTTTAAGAATATTAATTATATATATTTATTATTTATTTATTTTAATATTTAAAAAATTTTTTTTTTATTTACTTTTGCGATGTTTGAGGAAATTGATTGGTTATTTAATTTTTTTGAAAGATAGAATAAAAGAGCTATTACTGAAATAAAGAGCAGGTATTATTCCATATTTGATTTTTTATTAAATTTATTTATTGATTTGGTTAATGGTTTTTTGTTTTTTTTGTTTGTTTTTGGTTTGGGTTTGTTTTTAGATTAAATGTTAACTAAGTAATAATAAATATAACATAAATGATTAGGAAATAAATAGAATATTAGGATTAATTAAAATTGTTTTAGTAATTTTTTTATATTTTTTAGAGTGTTTTTGAATTTTTGATCGTTTTTAGATTGTAATTATTTTTAAAATGTGGGTTTTTAAATAGTATTTTTAAAAACATTTAAAAAAGAAAGAAAGAACATTTTTTTTTATAATTTAATTTTAATTATAAAAATTATATAATATATATTTATAAAGACTTAATATTAAATTAAAATAGAAATTTTAGAATTTAATAATAGGAAAGTATAGTGATAATTAAATTATTTATATGGTTATTATTAATATTTAAAATTGTATATATTTTCTTTATTATTATTATTTTTATTTAATTTTTATTGGGAGTTAAGCGTGTAAATTATTAGTATTTTTGAATGATTTTTTTTTTTTTAATTTCTGTTCAAAAAGAAAAGAAAAGAAAATCAATCATCACTCATCAATATACAAGTTCCTGATAAAATCCATTTATTGGGACTTTCATCTTCCATAGTTAAATTGGCAGTGTAGACAAAAGTGGCTCCTCTGGCAGAGGTTACATACATAGGACATTCGTATTAATTTTCGACTCTTTTTTCTTCTCTAGGAACGGAAATTACGTTTATTACGGGCATTTTAGGGTGCAATTCTTTCGGTTTTTAATCTACTAAATATCCTTCTTGACCTTCGCCTCCGATTTCCCAACCGGCTCCTTCTAAATAGAGTCCGTGGATGTATTTTCCTTCTGCGGCGGGGGCAGTTATCTCTTCGTGGGATTTGATTGAAGTTACGTTGGTTTGTAAGGCGATCTAAAATAGATTAAATTTTAATAAAAAAATTGAATTAATAAATTTAATATAAATAGATTTATTTATATGGTTATATTTGATTTATAATAATATTATTAGAAAATATAGAGAATAAATAAATAAATAATTGCGTTATTTAGTTAATATATTTTATTTACGTTATCTAAAGCATATCCTTTCTTTCTGGCAGTGTCTTAGGAAATAGCAGTTAAGAAAGACATGGGGTTGAATAAATAAGAAATACAGAGAGAATTGGGAGTGGTCATTTGATCGGTCCAGGCGTCTAATTGTTTACATCTTTCTAACATATCGTTGAACCAAGCTAATAAAGGTTTTTTGGAAGGATAAGCTACTTCTTCCCAATTAGAGGGGACTCTGTTATAAGTCAAACATTGTTATAAGATTTCCATTTGGTCAGTCATCTTTTTTTTTAAATTAAAAATTTAGTTTTTGAGAAAAAATGGGAAAAAATTGATAAAAGTTTATATAAATTATTATTTATTATATTTACGTTTAAGGCTCCTTCTAATCCTAATCTGAGATCTTCTAAAGAGACTTTGATTGTTTGTAATAATAAATTCATTCTTTCACATTCTTGTAGACAGACGACTTGGAAAGGTGATTTTTCTTTGGCTTTTTCTTCTAATAAGATCATTTGGTATTAGGGAGGACTTCCTAAAAAAATAAAAAGAAAATTAAATAAGATAAGATAATTTTAAAATAAAAAATCAGTAAATAGCTATAAAATTTACTAAATTTAAGTATTAATTATTTGCAATTAAAAATTAAAATTAATAAATTAAACTAAAATTAATAATTTAAAATTAAAAAAAATTAAAAATTTAAGAATTTAAAAATTAAAAAATTAAAAAATAAAAATAAGTATATATGCAATTAAAGAACTAAATTTAATAATTTAAGAATTTAAAAAATTCAAAATTAATAATTAAATTAAAATCAGTAAATTAAGGTTTACTTTTTTAGAGGTCGGCAAGGATAATTTTGGACTGATCTTCGCCGGAATTTTTGGCGCCACCTGAGCCTCCCCCTGAGACTTCGAGGATGGTTTCAAAGACAGTGTCACAATGGGCAGTTAAGTATCCAATTTCCGCGTTAGGGTGCATTCCGAACATTTGAGGGGTTTCAATAGGCAGGTTTTCTTCTATATAGGCTCTGTATTTTTCGTAGTTGAATTTGTCGGCGGTGGGGGACTTGTAGCCCTGGCAGAGGTTGAAATTTGGCTGTAATAGTTCTGGTTTTATGAGGATTTCTAGGTAGATTCTGTTTGTTCTTCGGTCCCAGTTGTCGGTGATGTGGCCTCCGTACATGATTTCTCCGAAGAGATATCTGAGATCGGACCAGGGAGTTACGTCGTAATTTTGGAGGTAATTTTTGAGGACGTCGGCGCAGATTCGGAGGTCTCCGTCGTTGAAATTGTAGATTCTGGACCAGCCTTGAGAGCCGAATTTTTTTCTTCCGATTATTAGGGAGTGGAACATGCAGAGGGCGAAGAGACAGGCTTTGAATTCTCCGGGTTTTTTGTCGCAAGAGTCGAGGAAGGGCTGGTCGAAAAGGGCGTAGGCTCTTCGGAGATTCGCCTTGAGGTTTGAAGGAGCCTCGTTGGCGATTTTTAGAGATCCCTGGAGAATTGACTCAGGGATGATTTACATGTCGGGAAGTGGAGGGGGTTCGGAAGAGAGGAAAACTCTGAAATTTGGATGGGTTTTGGGGTTGGCAAAGACTGATTCGAGGAATCCTTCGAGTCCTTGCATTCCGTAGAGCCATGATTGCATTAAGTGGAGATTTTGGAGCATGACCCAGTATCCTTTTCTGGCGCAGTCGAAGATCTAAGGAAATAAAACAATATTTAGTTAATTATTAGATATTTGATATTTATAAATTTAAAAAATTTATTATTTATTTAAAAAATTTATTATTTATTTAAAAAATTTAGTTATTTTAAGTTAAAAAATAGATATTTACGGCCTTTTTGGCGCCTTCTTCTTGTCCTTATCCCATGGATATGTTGATGAATCTTTTGTTTTTGGAGCTGATGTCGAATCTTTGAGCTACTTTTTCGACGTCAGGGGTGGGGTCGACTCCTGGGAAGAGCACAAAGAAAAGAGGAACAGTAGGTTGAGATTCAAAGAATATTTCATCCATATTGAAAGCGGGTTGTTCAATATATTCTTCTCCCATTTTATCTTATACAAATTGTCCTAAGGCAGAGGTGACTCTGTCAGGTCTCAAAGCTCTCAATAATAAGAGTTTATTGAATCTGTCGATATCTTTGAATTATTTAGGAATATCGGCCATTTCTGCTTTTTCTTCTTGGTACCATTTTTTCCATTACAAATAATCAGTTTCCATATTAGAACAAAGGTCTTTGAAATAAGGAATTCCATTAGACAAGGCTTTACAAGAAGACCAAACTGAGTCTGTAATAACAGATTTAAGAACGTCTGGGATTTGTCCGGGATTAGGGTCTTATTTTCCGATAATTAAATGAGTTACTTCTTCTTAGTTAAGTTCGCCGGATCTGAGTAAAATTCTGAGAGTTAAAATTGCGGCAACTATTAATTTATGTTTTTCAAAAAGTCCTCTTCTTGTGTTTTGGAAAGCGGTGTAGGTTAACGAATTTATAAGAGAATCTACTCTTTTGTTAAGAGACCTGGGAGAAAGAGGCTCTTCTTCCATTTGGGCCTGGTTTTCGCCTTCATTTTCGTCTTCTTCTTCTTCGGCGTTTTCTTGGATTTGTTCGCCGTCTTTTTGGTCGTCATCGTTTTCGATTTCTTCTCCTTCTTTGTTTTCGCCGTCTTCTGCGTTTTCACCTTTTGATAAATTAAAAGAAATTAAAATTTAAAATTTAAATTTAAAGTTTAAAATTAGAAACTAGAAATTTAAAAATATATTAAAATTTGAAAATGTAATGTTTATTTTACCTTCTTCTTATTTTTCATCTCCTTCTTGTTTTTCATTTCCTTCTTGTTTTTCTTATTCGTCTTTATTTTCTTCTTAATTTTTTTCTTATTGTTGTTCATTTTCTTATTATTCTTCTTAAGCTTCTTCTTATTCTTCTTGTTCTTCTCCTTCGTCTTCTTCTCCTTCATTATTTGCTTCGTCTTCGATTTCGTCTTCTTTTCCAGTGAAAGGGATCATTCCGTCTGTAGAGAACATTTTTTTTTCTGAAATTTTATCAATAGCTCTGTTGATAACAGTGATGAAAGATTCTAAGGAATATTTGTAGAAAGAGTGGATTTTAGGTAAATCTGAAAGTAAGAAATAGAAAAGAGCTCCTCTGGCGGCGGCGGGTCTGTAATTTTCCGAAGTTTCGTTGATTTTAGCTTCAGTTACTTTGGCAATTTCTACTTTTTCTCCGATTTCGACTGACAATTTTTTGGAATATTCAAGATTTTCGATTAATTCTATGTCGTCTAGAATGTCTCCTTTGGCGTTGGCCAATTTATAGAGTAAATCTTTTTCTAATTGTCCTAATTTAATTTTGAAGTCGTTTTGTTATTTGATTAATTCTACTTTTTTTTTGGCTAAATCTGGTCTTTCTCTTCCGACTACCTAAGTCAATAACTAGTCACATAAACCGTCTTCAGTGACCATGAAATTTATTATAGCAGCTTCTGCTTGAACTTCAGGAGGATAATGAGGATTTGAAAGTTTAGTTTACATAAAGAGTCTGAAATTGGGGTGCAATTCGAGATCTTTTCCGGCGAATTTTTGGATAATTTTTCTTCCTTTTTTGATACACTATCTGGCGACAACGGGCATAAGGATAGGGTCAATTTACTCGGGAATATTCTCGAAAAGACAAGAATAACCTTATTCTATACAGACTTCGAGGTCTCTGTTGGTATTTTTTTAGCCTAATCTTAGGACTTTTAAATTGTTATTTTTTTCCTTTTCTTTGATCCATTGAATACCTTGGAGTTAGGGGTCGATCATTAAGGGATATCTTTCGGAATTGCTTAGAATTGTTCCGTTTTCAATTGATACGTTATCAGAGGGAAGATTTTGTTGGTTCCATTCTGCGGCTAAGGCGTCAGAGGTCATGATTTTAACGGGGTCCATACCGATTGATCCGGGAATTGAGTTTTCTTAGATGAATTTCATGAAAGATTATTCGATCATTTCTGTTCTGAATTTTTTGTTGAAGGGACCGGCGTAAGAGACAAAAGCGGCGGCTATTAAAACATTTCCGACAATTAATTAGGATTCTCCTTTTAAAGTTTCGATGGAGGCGGCCCATCTGATTTTTTCTGATCCTAGGGCGGAAACTAATCTTTGAGCTAAATTCAATCTTCTGGAGCATCTGGCAGCTTCAGCTTCGGCGGCCATTTTTTAAGCGTTAGCTTCGTCGTATTTGGAAGTTAAAGTTGCTAATTTTTCATTTAAATCTCTGACAATTTCTTCGACTATATTTAATTTTTTGGTAGCATCTTCTAATTATTCAGTGGCTTCTTTAAGAGCTTTTCTTTTGGGTTCAATTTATTGAATAACGTCGTAATATTTGACGATATTTAAGACCCACTCACAAACTCCCTTAGCGGCTCCTGATTTGGCAGCCATGACTTAAGGATTAAAATCGGGGTGCGAGAGATAATTTTTTTTGATAAAATCTACATTTCCAGGAGGGACTAGATTTTAATCGACAGTATCTTTGAATCCTTTTAACAAATTGACGAACTGGTCTGGATTTTTCATAAGTTTGAGACAGGCTTTCCAGTCATAATTTTTGGGTTTTTTATTTCTATCAATTTCAATAGCCTCTGGGAAGAAGCCGGCTAGGAGCCAGACGACAGAGGCGAAGACCATGTCGACTCCAGAAGGAGGCGTAGCATAAGATTTAGCTGTTTGATAATCTTTTTTTGTTATGTTGTCTAAGGCGGCTGTGGCTTCTTGGACGAGGGGCTGGGCGGCGTCGAGGTCTGCTTGGGTGGAGGTTTTTTTTTCGGTGACGTCTTTTTTGATGGTGGCGCATTTGTCTTGTTCGATTTGGGCTTTTGCGTTTTCTTTGTCTACTTTTTCTTTTTCGACACCGACTACTTGGGCGAAGGCGTCGGCTTCTTTTCGGATTGCTTCGGCTTCGATTTGTTTTGCTTGGACTTCTTCGTTGATTATGGCGACTTGTTCTTCGGTTTCTTTTAACTTTACGAGACCGTTTTCGTATTTTTCTATGTTTTCGTTTTGCTCGGTTCTTCTTTTGTTGAGCATGTTTGTGAAAAGTTTTATTAGTTCTAGGAAGGATTTGGGGGTTGTGTAGGCGTATCTTCTTTCTTGTTCGAGTAATTTTATTCCTAA
Source organism: Pseudocohnilembus persalinus (assembly GCA_001447515.1). Taxonomy (NCBI): domain Eukaryota; phylum Ciliophora; class Oligohymenophorea; order Philasterida; family Pseudocohnilembidae; genus Pseudocohnilembus; species Pseudocohnilembus persalinus. The sequence continues at coordinate 129,863 of LDAU01000095.1, read as the reverse complement.
TTAGTTGACCATGTTAAAAGAGTAAGGCATAAATTTAACTACTCCTTGTCTGACGACAGGGTCTTCTCCTAAGTCTAATTCGGCTAAGAATTGCTCGGAAACTCCGTATAAAGCTTCATAGGGCCAGGGTTGGAACCAATCAATTACAGTAGAGTTAATTAAAGCAGGGAATTATTTGGCTCTTCTTCTCATGTCTCCAACGGGGGAGAAGCAAATGGACATGTGTAGATTTTTTTTGACTGAATCAATGAACCAATTCCAACAGTTTTCTTTTGTGTCTGGTTTTCCCAAGGATTTAACTTTTCCTCTACAATTATTGATCATAGCTTCTTTTTCATCTGAGTTGTAAAGGTCGGAAATTTCTCCAGAGGAGAGCAAATCATTGATATAAACTAGGAATTTTTCGTTAGTGATTTGTCCTTCAGTGAAAAGGAAAAGAATTCCTTCTTCTTTGAAACCGGATTTTAAGAATAAAGTTTATAAATCGGTTTTTAAATCTGCAATTCCGTAGGTGGCGGAAATAGTGATTTAGAAAAGAGTGTATCCCATAATAAAAGCAGATAATTTGGATAAAGATTATTTTCCGGAACCTCCGACTCCGACCAACAAAGCGTGTCCTGAAGGAGGCAATACAATTCTACAAATTCTAGTAATGTGTCTCAAAGCATCTTCAAAGAGAACTAATCCCATATAAGCGTTGATATCGTTATATTCTTTTAAGGCTTCAGAAACGTAGAAATGTAATTTGTTATCATTATTGGGCATTTAATCATAAAGTCTTTCTCCTCCGATTCCTTAAAAATAGTTGAATTTAAAAATTAGAAAAAAATTAAATATATAAAGAATAAATAAAACTAAATTAATTAAATTTTATTAGTTATTAATTAAATTAAATTTTAAATTAAATTAATTAAATTTTAATATTTTTATTTAAATTAAATTAAACTAAATTTATTAAAATTTTAAACTAAATTAATTAAGGTTTTAATATTTGTTACCTTGGTTGAAGTTACAGAAGATGAGGGGTTCGGCGTTGTCTTTTTGGATGTATTTGTTTAGGTTGAATTTTCCGAAGGATTTTTTGGTTATGTCGGCCAAAGATTCTCTCATAATTTTTAAGTGTTCAGGAGAAACCAATCTGTCTCCATAAGTTCTTTCGACTTCATGGATCCAAAGTTTGATAATTTTATCGGGTTCTTAGAATCTAGTAGGGTCAGAAAGCAGCATTCCTTGGAAAATATTGGAAATATGTCTTAAATTGAACTCGTAGTGGAAATTGATGGCAGTTTTTTTGAAAGAAGCGGAAACTGCTTAGTGGATTAAAAGAGTAGCTCTGACAATTAAATTAGATTATTCTTAAATACTAGATTTAAATCTTTTTAAGTGTCCGTTTAAGAAAGTATTATAAATTATGTAAAGAGACTCATTATCAGGGAAAGGAATAGAAATGGTCCAGAAATGTCTTTAATATCTAGGATTTACAAAGAAAGATCCGGCAGAAGGATTCATAGAAGCAATTACTTAGGTGTTAATAATATCTTTTAAAGTTAATTTTGCTATATCATACCAGTGCGAATAGTCGGCCAACTGTCTTAATAAGGCAATTGCTGATTAAGTGTCGTAAGGGTCTCTTTGGGGCATGTTAAGGTCGTCGACGAAGAAAATTTTGACGCCTTTTCCTTGGGGCCCGAATTGTCTTCCGGCTTTTTTTTCTAGTTGCTGTTCTAGGTTGCCTTGGAGGGCGACTGCGTCGGTGAAGTAGTTGAAGTTTATCATTTGGTAGGAGTATTGGTCTCCTTTTGCAGTTGTTATGTCTTTTAAAATACCTTTGGCTAGTTAGGTTTTACCACATCCAGCGTCTAAAATTTAAAAAGATAAGTTTAGATGAAGGTTTTTAGTAGTTAAAAATTGGAAATTGGAAAATAAAAATTAATAATTAGAAAAATAGAAATTATATAAAGAAATTAGAGAATTAGAAATTAGGAATGTTTAATTTTTAAAACTTATTTTTAATTTTAATTTTGAATATTACTTCCGATGATAAGGGAAGGGTGTTTAATATAGATGAATTTTTGGATGAAATCTGAGGTGGCAACAGTTTGAACTGTGGGGACGGTGACATTGTTCATTTATTGTCCTTGGTTAGGGTCAAAGTCGATCTAATTAAAAAAAATAAAAAATAAGTTAATTTAAAGCAATTAATAAATTTTAAATTTTAAATTAAATTTTAACAGATTGCAATTTGTTAAATAAAAAGTTAAAATAAAGTAACAAATAAATTTAAATTTTAAATTTTTAATTAAATTTTACAGAGTGAAGTTTGTTAGACCATTCGGCAAATCTGCATTGTCCGTCAGAGGTGTCAATATAATAGTCAAAGACTGATCCTTTAGAAGGGAATTTGACCTGGGTTTTAGAAGGTCCTCCTCCTTTCCACCAATTAGAAAATTCTTTTTTATAATCAATTCCATCTTTTTCAGCTAGGGCTCCTCCGATGCCCCAGACGGCGGCAACGTTGAAAATATACTCTAAATTAGAAGCTCCTTATTCTAATAAGGGTTCCAAAGCTTTACACATGGAGATTATTTGAGAGATATTTACCATAGGGATAAGATATTTGACATTTTTTTTGAGGTAATCTAAAGTGTTATCGATATATCTGTCGAATAAAGATCTTAATTATTCTTAGTCTTCTTTTTTAACTTTTCTGGTGAGCCAAGATTGGAAATAAGCTTTGTATTAGTAACCAGATTCATCAGGAATATAAAGAATACCGGCTCTGGAGCAGGTGGCGGGAGTGGCGAATCTTAAATCTCTGATTTCGAAAATTAATCTCATTAATCCTTTTACGGGGATTCTTTCATTATTTGCTAAAGTTAAGATTTTGTTATCGTCCATAACAGAATTCATAGACTCGATCCAATTTGCATCGAGATCTCCGTCTAAAATGATCCACTTGGGGTTTTCATCTTCGGGCATTTCTGACATTGTTCTTAATTTTTGAGAGAAAAGTCCGTCTTTCCACTCTTTGGAGGGCTGTTGGATGTAACCGTAGAAATCTTTGGTGGAGACGACTTTGGGGTCTAAATCAATTATTGTGCATTTTTTTTGGTCTTTGTCGTAGGCTTTTCCTAAGGTTTACCAACAAGAAGATTTTCCAGCTCCGGCGGAACCCATGATGAAAACGCAATGTCTGATGGCCAATAATTCTCCTAATTAAACTACTTTGAGGACAAATTCTTCGTCGGGGTAGAGGCCGGAATCTTTACAGGATTATTCGATTATTTTTTCGAATCTCATGTCTCTTTGTCTAGGGATGTCGATTCCAGGGAAAAGATCTCCTAAAAGTCCGAAGAAAATGGGGACGTCGGCGAAGACAATTTTGGGGATGTTAAAATCTCTTAAAGCTCTCATTAAAAGAGCATCTTCGGCGATATTTTGTTCGGCTCTTTTGAATCCTCCAGCGACGACAAGAACTGATTTAATGGCTCTCATTCCCCAATCGTAATGTTTTTATTTGGAAAGTAAATCTTTACACAAAAGATAGAGGGTGGTGAATTTTTTGGCTAAGATTTTGGCGGAAACGAAACCTTCGGCCATAAGCATATTTTCGCAAATTAATTCTAAATCGGGGACAACGACAGTGATAGGTCTGAATAAAGCTTTTAAACCTTCGGGTAATTCGGCTCTTCCTAAATAACCAGGATTCATAGTAATAAAAGCTCCACAAGTGGGGTCTAAAGTGATTTCATCTCCTTCAATAATAAATCTTTTGGCTTTGGCTTTTACAGCGTCAGTTACGGCTTTAAATTGAACTGAACAAACTGAAAGCACTTCGGGCAATAATCTGTTGAATTCATCGAAGCAACCCCAACAACCAGAAGAAGCAAGTCCTTTATAAATATTTCCCATGGTTTGATAGTCCATTTCGGGGCCGCAGTTGAAAACGTAACAGGCTTTTGCTAAAGCGTTGGCTAAATCTTTGGTGGTTTCGGTTTTTCCAGTTCCGGCTGTTTTATTTAAATTTTAATAAATTAATTAAATTAAATTAAATAAAATTATTAAAAATTAAAAAAAATTAAATTAAATTTTTATTTTATTTTATTTTTTACCAGGTCCGGCGGGAGCACATCCGAGATTTAAATGTAGGGCTTGGGTGGCGGTAACGTAGATTCTATCAGTTAAAGGAGTAACGACAAGTCTAGGTCCATTTCCTAGATATTCATAATTGTACCAGAAAACGGCGTCACAAATATTGATTCTAGCATTATTATTTTCCCAGAAAAATTTGAGTTAAGATTACCATTAGAATTCTTCAGCTTTTCTGACATGTTCATCAATTAATCTGATAACAACGTCTCTTGAGTGCGCGTCAAGAGTAATCAAGCACATAATTTTTTGCCTTAAAGGTTTGTCTAAGTCGCCCTGGACCATTTTGATAAGGTCAGTTAAAAGAGTAATAGATTTGTCTTTGAAATCTTTTAAAGCATTCATTTCTCCTTGTTAGAGTTTGAGGAAATTTTGTTCTACTTCTGCAGACCAAATTATATTGTTTACTAATAAGGTTATTTGGGCCGGGTCTTGGCTTATCCACTGCTTTCTTTCCATTTGGGCTTGGGCCTTGTAGGACTGGGAAGTGATGTCGTTGAGGGTTTTTTGGATGTTGTCGATGACGTCTTGGAGGTAGATTTCGACTTTGCCGACTAGTTTTAGGGGCTGGAGTTTTACTTGTTCGATTCCGACTTTTTTAAAAAATAGGTTAATTTTATTTTAATAGAGGGAAAAATTTTAATATTTAGAGTTTGTTTTTGTTTTTTTATTAGAATTTCAGTTTTTATGTAAAAAAAATAATAGGTTTGTTTATTTTATGAAAAGAAAATTTTTAATATAAAAAATTAGTAAATTTTTATTTTTTATTTTTTTTACCGCAAGATTTCATTTCGGTGACTGTGGGTCTATCTCCTCCTTCTTCCATAGTAAATCTGGAAATAGCTTGGAAAATTTTGGACATGTGTTTGTTGATTTTGGTGGGTTGGTTTCCGTTAGATAAAATATCTAATAAATCGTTAACTGAAACGAAATAAAATCTGGGGAAAGCTCTTCTTTTAGAGTCTAAGAAATCGTTTAAGGCTTTTTCACAAACTTTTAATTCTTTTTCTATTTATTCAAGTCTGTTTAATAAGTCATCTTGAGTACAGAATTTGGCGACATTTTTAATGTCACATCCATCTTTCATAATTTCTCTCATGTTTTTGTCGATTCCGATGAATTATCTATAAAAATTATATTTAATAATAAATCAAAATTATAATATTTTTTATTATTTACTTAGATTCGTTAGGAAGTTCTTTTTTGACTTCTTCTGATTGGATGAAAAGATTTTCTAAGAAACTCCAAGTATTTTGGACTTCTTTGACTAAGAAGACGACGTCATAAACGGCTCCTAAATCTTATTTCCATTTTTCGACAATAGCTTCATAAAATCCAACATATTTGGAAAGCAACATATTATTGATTTAAAGTTGATGTTCTTCTAATTATTCGAAATTTTCTTCGTTTAATTTAAGAGTGTGGGTATCAGTTCCTTTGTGCGAGACAAGTTCGAATTCGATGTCTTTCCAGTAACTAATAATAGTATTAATATTTTTTTCCATTTTTTGTTCTTGTTTAGCTTGATCTGTGATTTCTTCGATTCCATCTTTATAAAGATATAATTCTAAATCCCAAACAGTTTAAAGTTGTAAAGATTCGTCGACAGTAAATTCTTTTCCGACAAGTTCTTTTAATCTTTTCCAGTGTCTTTCATCTTCAGAATTCATGGCGGGGTCTTTAAGTTCTCCCAAAGAAGGAAGGAAATTGGACCATTTTTTAAGGTCTTCAGTAATTCCTTAATAAGTATTAGTGTATCTGTATTAATTAAGTCCTTTAATTTCATTAAGAGATTTTCTCAAAGCTTTGATATTATCTTCCATATCTCCCATATTAATTTCTCCCCACTTAAGTTACAAATATTCTGCAAATCTTTCTTAACACATGGCGATTCTTTGCCAGAGTTGGTCTACGATATGAGTATCAATTTTTAGGCCTTCTAATAATTTATTACAGCCTTCTAAAACGTCAGGGAAATTGAAAACAGTTACTTGTTCTTAAAATTGGTCTATTTATTGTTAAAATTCTGCGATTTTTAAATTAACTTCTTCCACTGTTTGCTAAGACTTTTCGACGCCGGTTGCGTAAGTGAAAAAGTCTTTTTGTTTTAAAGATTATTAATATTCTTTCATAGAGGTTTCTAGGTTTTGGATGTTGGTTTTTGTTCTTTGTTCGTGGTTTTCTTTGTGCGATTTTATGTCTTTGTCGACTGCTTTGTGAGTCAAAATAAGTTTTTTTAGGGCAGCTTATTAATTTCTAGTTTCTTTTAGCCACTGGTCGAGCTCTTTTCGGTCTTCTTCTTTTTTCATAGCTTTTATCATTTCCTCGATTGTGTCTAGGTTCAGGATTTCTTGGTCTTGGATTTCGTCGATTTTGTTGAGCATGGACATAATTGTGATTATTTCAGAGACTTGGTCTAGGTCCTTCTTTTTGTAGTTTATGTCTTCGTCGGCCTATTCTATGAATTCTTTTACTCTGTGTAATTGCTATTTGATGTATTGTTGAGGTCCTATTCCGAAAAGTTGATTATTTTTAGGGTCGTTTTCGGAACTGAAAGCGGCAGTAAAAGGAGATCCTCTAATAGGTATATGTTCGTTGAATTCATTCAAAAATTCTACGGTAATTTCAACTTCGCAATCTTCAGGTTAACTATATTTAATTAAGTAGGTTCCGTCATCATTATCGATTTATTCGAAAGGAACCAAAGAAGGGTCTAAAGTTTCTTACTATTCTTATTCTTCTTATTAATTTTCTTGTTCTTCTTCGTTTTCTCCTTCTTTTTTTTCTTCTTAAATAGCTCTTTATTCAGTTGCATTAGACTAGGGTCTTACTGATTATTAAGAACCTAAATTAGCTCTGGATTCAGGTTGATTTTCCAAGGCATTTTCTTCGGCGATTCTAGCAGCTAATAAAAAAAAATTAAAATTTAAAATATAAATTATATAATATTATATTATTTTTATTTATTTTATTTTACCTTCTTCGGCATCTCTCATGGCTTTTAATTTATCGGGTCTTTAGATTTTAACTCTGAATTTATCAGATCCGGATTCTCTAGATTAACCAGCAGTATTAATAGCTTAGATAATGAAAACAGTGGGTTCTTTAACTGCGTTACTGTGCATAAGACCAGGTCCATAAGCAATACATTTTTTACCATCAGTATTTAAATAATATTGGAAATTTGACTCAGTAATAGTAAAATCTCCTTTATTAATAGAAACAACAACAGTAGCTTTTCTGGGTCCGTACTGTTCGAAAGAAGGGGTTTCAGCTTCTAATAATTTTTCAGATAAATATGTGGCGGGTACTTCAATAGAAGCTTTTCCAGAAGAAAATTTAACTACAATATTTTGAGAATTTTTAAATCCTTCTCCTTCGATTTGAATTTAGGTTTTTCCGGTAAGGGGACCGAGTTTAGGTTTAAGTCCGAAAATTGCGTAAGGAGGCCCAGTTATGCTTCCAACACTTAAACTCCACATATCGTTTAACCAATTTGAAGACCAACCTCCGTGGATAATAATTCTGGCGTTATCTTTATCGTAGAACATGGCTTATTGTTCCTAAAATAATATTAATATTAATATTAAATTTAAATTTAAATTAAATATTTATTTATTTTAATTTTTACTCTAGCTTTAGGTTTTTCGGGATTAGGGTCTTCTTGTCCGTCATCATTTTGGTACATGATATTTTTCCACTCGCTGAAATCGATGTCAAAATAGAAAGAATCGTTGACATATCTAGAGACAGTTCTGTTTCCTCCTTCTTCGAAAGATCCGACAGACCCTCCAAAAATGAAATATTTCCAACTAGGAATAGAGGGAGCTAAAACGGCAGTTAAGTTCCACTTAGGTTATTCATGTGAAATTTCTGAGTCGATCCAGGTATTTTTATCTACGTCATAAATCATTAAATTGGAAAATTAGCTGGTAAAACTCCATCCTCCATAAATTAAAATAGCATTTTAATTAGCCAAAACTGAGGCAACGTGTCCGCCCCTAGCGTCAGGAGGAGTTCCCTCAGGCTAAATTAATTCCCACTCAAAAGTTTCAGTGTTCAAAGAGTAAAGGTCGTTAAAAGACTGTCTGGAATAGCCGACCCCTCCGTGGCCTCCGAAAATGTACACTTTTCCGTTGAGGTAGGTCGCTGTGTGGTCTGCTCGGGGCTCGGGGGCGCCGATTTTTGACTCTGCGTTTTTGGGAGAGCCGGAAGATTTTTGGTTGGGCGGCTGGGACCAGGTGTAAGTGGCTTTTTTAAGATAAATAATTTTATATTTATTTATATATTTATTTTTATATTTTATATTTTAATTTTGTATTTATTTTATATTATATTTAATTTTTTAGTTTATATTTTTGTATTTATATTATATATAATTTTTTAATTTATATTTTAGCTGTATTTATAATATTGTGATTTTGATTTCATTTTTAATTTATATTTTATATTTTTAATTTGTATTTTTAGGTTATGGGTTGTTTTTGGATTGTTTTAGATGGGATTTTTAGATTTATAATTGCTTTTAGTTTTTTTATGGTATTTTATATTTTGTAATTAGTTTATTTATAACTTATTTGTTTGATTTATTAAAATATTATTCCCGAATTAGCTTTTTTATCTAAGTTTTTTTATTTTTTTTAGGGTTGCTTGTGCGGGGTTTTAAGATTTTTTTTTTTATTTTATGCATTTAATTATTTTTACTATAATTTGTAAACGTTTGGATTTTAAAATTATATAAATTTATTTATGATAAAATCTTAAAATGTTTATTTTTTGTGAAGATCTTATTTTTTTTTTTATTTTGTGTGTTTTGTGTTTGTCTACTAAAAAGCAGGTAACTATGAAATCAATAAAATCATTTATATCTTAAAAAGCTACTAATTAACAGGGTTTATATAAAAAAAAAAAACTAAAATATTTTATTAATTGTATATACCTCCTATTTTCAAAATATAAGTGTCGTTAAATCTGTAATTGGAAGTATAATACCCTCCAAAAATTAGCAATTTATCTTCAGAAATGGCACAAGCAGCGTGATTCGTTCTAGGCTAAGGAATATCTCCCTAACATTAAACCAAAGTCCATTCACATTTTTCACCTTATAATTTGATTTTGAAAACGTCGTTAGTGGGTCCGGCTTTTTGTCCTTTTTAATTAAATTAATGAGTTTTTTTATAAAATGAATTATTATATTCATTTTTGGTTTAAATTATTTAGTTTCTTTGGGCTTTGTGTTTAGTTGCCTTTTATTGTTTATCGTTTTTTTTTTTTTTTGATTTTTTAATGTTTTATGAGTTTTTAGCGGATTTTTTTAGATTTATAGATGGTTTTTTGGCTGTTTGCGTTTAAGAAATTTAAATTTTTAAAGAAATTTAAATTAAAGTTACCTTTTCCTAATTTTCCTTCTAATCCTCCGAAAAGAATATGATTTTTACCGACAGTTGTTATAGTATGTCCGTATCTGCCACCAGGCTATTTGGTACCAGATTATTTAATTTATGTCCACTTGATTGGTTGTGGCTTTTAAAATAAGAAAATAATTAATAAAAAATTTAAAAAGAAGTAAATAAAAAATTGATTTTACCATATTTGTATAGTTTTTATTTATTTTTGATTATAATTATTTTTTAATTATAAAGAGGAAATGATAAATATTATTTAATAATTTAATTAAATTTTTAATTGATTTTATATTATATTATAAAGGAAAAAGAGACTTTGATTATTAATAATTTGTAATTATTTAATTAATTAAATATGTATAACCTTTTATTAATAGTTTTAATTAATTATTATATTAAGTATTTAATTGATATTTGTAATTTTACAACATTAATATGAAAATTTTGATGATTTTTTTATTTTTAAAATTGTTTTAAATTATTTGTAAACTGTGATTAAATTCAGATTAATATAAAATATTTATTAATTGAAAAAAAATATTAGTTTTATTTTTGTTAGTTTATTTAATATATTTTTTGGGTATTAAATTAAAAAAATATAATGAATATAATTCACTTTAATATAAAATAGGAAAATTATTAATGTAATATATGTTTAAAAAAAACAATTATTTTGTTTATCTCCTAAATAAAATTAAGATTTTTAATTAAAAACCTTATATATTTAACTGAAAATAAAACTTTTTGGCGTGTTTATACTTTTTATTTAAATATTAAATATCTAGTTAAAGTATTCAAAATAAATAATATAATCACTTAAAAATAATTAATTATTAGGAGAATTATAATTTATTAATTAAATATTATAATATTTTATATAATGAAATTTTTATTATTAACTGCACTATTTTTTATTTATCTTTTTTTATTTTTTTTATAATTGATAAATTTTAATTTACATTAAGTAAAAAATGGCATTTTAATTAAATATTCATATCAACTTTTTTTATTAATATTATTATACTCCAATATAATAAATATATTTAAGAATAATAAAAAACTTTCTTGAATTAATTTTTAGTATTTAAAATTTATATATTTTTATTTTAATATATTATAATTTTTTTGGCCATTTTTTTATAAAATACTTGAATTTTAATGAATTAAATAATATGATCAAATTTTATTGCATTTTTTTAAAAAGAAAATTAAATATTTTATAATATTTTTTCTCTTTTTATAAAGTGAGATATTTTGAAGTAGTAATTTTTAATATTTCTTTATTAATTAGTTAATTAGTTCTTGAATTTTCTTTTTTTAATTTGCTTTGCTTTCATTTTTATAGTAGGTATTTGTTCTATTATTATCTATCAATAATAAAATAAATTGGAAAAAATTTGTAAAATTATTATAAAAATTAATAAAATAAAATATAAAAAAAAATAAAAAAAATATGAATTAAATTTATAAGAAAAGTAGCTCAGAAATAGGAAGTTTTTACTAATAAAAGTCATAAAATATTAATTAAACTAATAAACCTTAAATTAAAGATTCTTATAATTAAAAAGATTACTGTTATCTGGACAAATCAATACCTTTACAATAAGGTAAATTGAATATTTTTTAATAAAATTAAATTTTTGATTGTAGAAAAATTTATAAATTAAATTAAAATTTTAAAAAATGTTAATTTTTTATAAATTTTTAAATAATTAAAATTACATTTATTTTTTAATTAAAGTTTCCAGTTAATAAAGTAATGGAAAATATAATTACAAGTCTATTTTGAGTAGAAGTGGATCAAATTAGTACATTCCTCAAAAGGGAAAAATTAGAAATGGTATAGTTAATTTAGGAAACACTTGTTATATGTAAAAAAAAATTACCCTAAAATTTAATATAAGAAAATTATTCTATTAATATTATAAATTTATAATATTTAAGAAATTATATTATTAAAATTGCAGAATTATAATTTGTAAATAATTTAATAATTTATTATTTAAAAAAATTAAATTAAAGGAACTCAGTTTTATAGTAGTTATTCAATTTGCCAAAATTTAAGAATGTTTTTTCAAACAAGGAAGAAGAAATAGGAAATAGAGTGAAAAATAGCAGAAAAAATTACGGAATTTCTCTTTATTTATGTATTTTAATTGATTTAGACGATTTTTTGACTTATAATGAGATTTTAGAGTTTAAGGTATAATAAGAAATTAAAAATAAATATATAAATATATATTTTAATTAATTTTTTTTTAAAATAAAGAATATTATTGATGAAGCTCTGCCATAATTAGAAGGTTTTTAGCAATAAGATGCATAAGAATTTATGATAAGTATTTTGTAATGTGTTCATGAAGAATTAAATAAAAGCGATGATTCTAGGAAATACAGAAGATTAGATACTGTAGATATGAATTAAAATTTGAATAAGTAAGCTGAAGAATGGTGGTAGTATTTTAAGAGAAGAGATGACAGTGAAATAACTGATATGTTTGGAGGATAATTTATAAATAGGTAAATTTTTAAATAGCTAAAAATTATAATATTAATAATAAAGTTTTATAAAAAAATAATGAAAAAATATTAGAAAAATATATTTTTATTTATAAAATGAATGGTAAATATAAAAATAATGATAATTATATAAAAATTTTCATATTATGATATTTTTATTATAATTTTTTCATTTTTATTATAATAGCATAAAGATAACTAGTTATATATATATAAATTGTATATAATATATTTTTAATTTTTTTTTATTATAAAAGAATAAGGTGTATTAATTAAATGTGTAGGAAAGAAAATGTTTCATTTGATAATTTTAGAGATGTTTCATTGCCTTTGATAGATGTATTTATTAATTAATTATTTTTATAATTTTTTTAAAATTTAATAATTTTATTTTATTTTTTAGGAATATGATAGATTAATTTCAATGGTAGATTTGAGATAGTTAATTGAAATGTTTTGTAATTATTAATAAAAATTGGAAGGATATAAATGCGATAAATGTAAATAAGAAAATAGTTGCAGAAGAATAGTTTAATTTTAAAAATTGCCTGAAATTTTGGTATTTACTTTTAAAAGATTTGGAAATTATTAAATGAATAAAAAATTGGACACTAAGATTTCTTTTCCCGATTTACTCGATATGTCTACTATTGTAAACAGTAAATAATAAGGTTATGGATTTAAGCAGCATTATTATAAATTATCAGGGTATATTTTGCATCATGGAAGTGAAATTCAATCCGGCCATTATACTTCGTAAATATAATTATATTTATTTTAATTTAATTTAATTTAATTTAAATTAATTAATATTTTTTATTTAATTTTTATAGAAATGTTAAAAATTTTGAAACTAATTAATGGCTTTAATATAATGATGATAAAGTGAGCGAATTAAATAAGTAACATTTATATGAAAAATAGGGATCTGATGAAGTTTATATGGTTTTTTATATAAAATGTTGAGAAACAAAATTAATAAAAAAATTAAAACTTTTAAAAATTGATAAAATATGAAGAATTTATAATTATCGTTTACTATATTTAAATTACTATTTATATTAATTAGCATTTTTTTAAAAATTATATGTAGATAAAAAATATAATTCTTATTATTGATTTTTTTACTAGTCTAATTTTAAAAAATAAAGATTTCTTTTTAAAAAAACTGAGTTATTTGATTAAATTTAAAATAAACATATAATTATATAAATTCATATTTGAAAATTTTTTCAAGTCGCCTCCTTAGTTTAATGGGAGAACATAACACTGAAGATGTTAGGACGGTGGGTCGATACCACCAGGTGGCAAATTTCTATTTTTTTTTATGTTTATCAGTTTATTTATTAATAGAAATCAATTAAAATTAATAAGATTTGTTAATATATGATAAAAAATAAATTTTCCTATATATTATTTTTTTCTATAAATAGTAATAAATGATAATTGTTTAGCCAAAATAAAAATTAAAAATATAAACAAAATCTGTGAATTTGAGCGCGATAAGTTATTAAATTACTTAGAAAAATAGTAGTTTGAGATTTAATTATCTTTTCATTTTTTAAATTTTTTAATGGATATAGAAATTTATAAATTTTTATGAAATTTTGTGAAAAACTTTTAAATACTTTTTTGAAAAAATATGATTTTTCATAACGCCTCCTTAGTTTAATGGGAGAACATAACACTGAAGATGTTAGGACGGTGGGTCGATACCACCAGGTGGCACTTTTTTTAAATATAATTTAAATACATATTTTTGAAAATAAAATAAAAATAAATATAATTAAATAGCAAAAAAAAATAAATATAAAAAATAAAAATATAATTAGACTATAATTTTTTGAAAAATGAATTTATATCTATAAATTTTTTAAAAATATTTGATAAAAATGAAATTTTGATTAAAAAACTTATTTAAAATTTAGTAAGTTTTCATAACGCCTCCTTAGTTTAATGGGAGAACATAACACTGAAGATGTTAGGACGGTGGGTCGATACCACCAGGTGGCACTTTTTTTTAAAAAATAATTTATTTTTATTATTAAAAAATAAAAACATTATAAATTTAGCATATATTTTTCGAAATAAAATTTAAATAGAAAAATATAATTTTAAATTAATATTTAAGAATCTAAAAAAAATTCTTTATATTTATATTAATATTTAAAATCAAAAATTGCATATATAATTAGAAATTTAAAAATAGTATAGTAATATATCTAATTAATAATTAATTATTTTATAAATTTATATTTATTCATTTAATCAATTAAATTGAAATAATTTAAATAATTTTTATTTTATCAGGAATTTTAAGGTTGTTAAATTTATATTTTAGATTCTTGAATCTGTTCTATTAAATTATTTTAGGTTATATTTTAATTTTAATTTTAATTTTAATTGGTATTTATATTTGGTGTAATCTGATTATTTTAGCTATTTTATTGGTATCTATTCTTTAAATAATAAATTATTGAGCCCATTACTGGAATTACGATTAAAAAGAAGAGAATAGTAAATAAAATTTTGTCCAAAGTTCTCATACCTAATTCTTAGTAACATATTTTTTTTCCATCTTCTTCAATTTTTAAAATTGTATCTCTTTGGCTTTTATAATATTTATTTTTTGGGTCATTTGCTTTAGGACATTATTGAACACACATTTCTTTGTAATAATAACATTCTGTGCATTTTTATGTTGTTGAGCTGTAAAATTCATATTTTCCACAATTCTCTGACTCATTTTTCTTATTATTATTATTGTCACTATTAACATTTTCTTCTTATTATTATAGTATATCATATTGTTTTTCTATATATTTTTTAAAAATTATGGAAATATATGTGAGCATTTATAATTAAATTATATATTTTACAAGTGACGCATTAACCTTTATACTCTAGATAATCTTATGCACATATACATTAAGTAAAATCGCCGTTCAGTTAAAAATTAGGACTTTAGCAAGTATCACAGGTTAAATTATTTTTACATTTTTAGCAATTATCAATACAATCTAGATAAAACAATTTAATGTTAATTATAATATTAATTATTTTATATTATAAATAAAATACTTTGGCAGTCTTTTTCAGTATAAATGCTAAACTATCCCTCATCACAGCCTTCATAAAGATCTAATATTAAAGCATATTAAATAGAATAATAAAGCATATTAAATAAAATAATATAGCTAATTATTTTTATTACATCCTAGACTTAAGATTTTTGCAACAGCATTTTTTTATTAAGTTACACTATCTTATTTATAAGTGTATAAAATAAGATTAACTTCTTAATTTACAGAGTAAGTATGAAGAACATTATAAAATTTATCATCATCAATTTCATAAAATAGAATTTAACCATTTTAGTTTTCATAAAATTGACAATTTTATGGGTTTAAAAAAAATATATAATTCTTGTTATCAATTTTATTTTAACCTTTTATCCAGGTATAATCTTTATTAATATTACCATATTAAAGATTTTTAAATAAATTATAGGTTGGACCATTAAAATTTTCGATATTTATATTTGTATGACATATTTCGATTATTGTTTTTTCAGGCTAATCTTGTATTTCATATGTTGTAATCTTAATTTTTGGATCCATATAATCCCCAGATATTAAATTATACTGATTTTCGGTTCCTGGTATTTATTTAGGTTAATTTTTTAATTATTCATGTAAAAATGGATTATTTAAAGACGGTATAGAGCTGGTTACAAGCTAAGCTGAAATATTGGTATTTTAAATTATTTTTAATATAATTTAAATTTTTTAATATAATTTAAAATGCTTTATTTTATTTAAAAAACTTTTTTAGAATTTTTATAATTTACTTTCCAAGTCAAATATTACAAAATAAGTATCTTGTGATCCTTAATAGGCCACTTAAGATATTAATTTTTAGTTGTCTGCATAAAGAAATGAAAACTAATTTTTAGAAAATGTGGAGCCGTCATTAAATATTTGATTTATTATATTATATGATTAATCCATAGAAATATCAATAAAAAATACGTCTATTTCACCAGATATTCTTTGAGCAAGAATATAAATTCTATTTTAATAATATTTTGTAAGTATTTGTTCATATTCTTTTTAGTAAACAGGGTCTTAGATAAGCTAAATTAAAAGAATAAATATAAATTAGAATTAAATTAAAGTATAATTTAATTTTTAAAATTAATAATATTATATTTAATTTTAAATATAATATGTTAGGTATTATTTTATTTTTTTACTAATTCACTTTATGTTTAAGTATTCCTGGTAAATTCTCCATCCTGTGTTAAAAATGCTATATAAATATATTTTTTATAATCGCCACTTTGTTGTTATTATATATATGCATAGAACACTTCATTTTCTAAGTTAGTTTTAGATAAAGAACTCGAAAAAAAATTACTTCCAGATAACTAAGTTTTACTTATAATTTAACCTTATGATAATTTAAATTTAATTAGAATTTATATAATAAATAAAAGAATTAATATTAATTTTTTCTAAGATAAGAAAATAATTTAAAAAATTCTAAGATAAAATATATAAAAAAAATATATATAAAATTTTCTTTTTTACCATTTTCATCAGTAAAAATAATAATTTAATTCGTAATGAAATTTATATATCCAGTTATAACAGAGACATAAAGGAATTAATTTAACATAATTTGATCATAACTTGCAATATTTGAATCAATAATTTAAAAATTTTCAATAAAGAATAATGACTCAGATATTTCATGGGTGACTAATTATTCTGGATCAATATTTAAAGAGTAAAAGGAATTTAATTATATTATGAATATAAAAACCAAAAAGATATAATTGCTAGCTTATTTTTGTTTTATTAATTTTTATAATTTAAGTTTTTAAGACATATTTTTTAAGTTTATTATTTTAATTTTTTTTAATTTTATTTAATTTCTATATATTTTTGGTTTTAATTATATATTGTTATTAGAAATTATTAATTATTTAATTAATCTTTGAAAAATTATATAATTAAATGAATTATAAGATTTTTCTTCTAAATTTTACAGTAACTATGATGTAATATTCTAAAATTGTTTATAATTAGATATAAAGAATAAATAAATCATAAAATTATTAAGAAGTTTATTTTTAAAGTAGAATATGTGTAAAATACATATTTAATTAATTATTAAAATAATATTTTAACTTATTATAGATTATAATTATATTAATATTTTAGATTTCTTAGACATTTTAATAATAAATAAAATTTCTAAAATTCAATTATTTTTCAATTTTACTTCAAAGAAAGTAACATAAAAAGTCTATTTATTTAATATGCAACTTTTATATTTTAAGTTTAAAAAATAAAATGAAAATTTTCTTTTTTTTATTACCTTCTTTATATAGAAATAATTATTTATAGATTAATTTCAAATGAATATAGTATTAAATTACTAATACATATAAAATAGTTTGTAAATAACTATCAATGATGTAATTATAATATAAATAAAAGGTAAAAATATAAATATAATTATCATTAATTAATTAATAATTTTATAAAATTAATACAACAATATTAAATTTACAACTATATAATTTAATCAAATAATTAAAAATGTTTTAATTTTACTTAATCGTAAAATGTTTTTTCTTCAAATTTTTTAAATTTTAATTATTTTAAAAATAATTATTTATTTTTTTCTTTTTAAAAATTAATTATTTAAAATATTTATAACAAATTGATAAGATATAATAATTTTTTAATTTATTAATACATTATATTAAAATTTGATACCTTTTATAGTTAATTTAATAACTAGAAATTTTATATTTATTGTTTTGTAAAGATTATAGTTTTATTCAATTAGTCTAAATAAAAATTTATGAAAACGTTAGAAAAATCTTATTTTTACTTAAATTTTTTTTAAAAATATAAAATTTATAAAAAAAAAAAAAAATCTTTATATTTAGTAGAATTTTAACCTATAAAAAAATTTTTGTATTGTTTATACATGAAAAAATATTCAAACATAATAAATTGACAAATACCCTTTAAATTATTTTAGCTTGAATTCAGGTAAATATTTATTATAATGGAGTAATATTATCTTATACTTTAAATATATAACCCGAAAATATATCAAATTTATTTATATTAAGCATGAGTTTACAAATTTATAAATCAAAATAGTTCAAAAATAATATATCGGATTAAATAGACAATATTGGAAATATTCAAATTATAAAAGTTAAAATTTAATATAAATATATTAAATAACCCCTAATTTTATAATCAAGAAAAACTGCAGTAATTTTTATTTTTTCAGTAATAAAATAATTTTTTGAAGTAAATAAAAATTTGATGATAAAAAAAATTATTTTTTTGTAAAGAAAATAGTATTCTATATTTTTAAAATATTATATTATATATATTTGTAAAAATAATAAATTTTTATATTTTTAAAATTTTGAAATACTTATTTTGAATTAATTTAAGTACGTAAATTTATAAGTATGATGTAATAAAAAATTAATTTATAAAAATTAAAAATACTTTATTGTCAGAAAATTTCAATTTCATACTAAATAAAAACAGTAAAATGATACTATATTATAAAAAAAATAACAAGGATATTTATAAAATATTAATACAGTGTAATTTTCAGAGATAGTTACTGTTAAAACAACTCTTTTAATAGGAATATTATTAATATTATTTAATTACTAATATTAGTAATAAATTAACTTATTATTTTTTCAGTTTATAATTATTTTATTAAAGCTTAAAAAATAATATAATTTAAATTTTAAATTATTCCATAAAAAAAGGGATAGTAGTAAAATATTATTTTTAATATTAAAATGTAATTTTTCAATATTTTTAAATATTTCATATGTATTTAATAAAAAATATTTTACTTTAACTATATTAAATTTATAAAAGTGACCTAAAATTTTAAATAAATAAAATTTACTAACTTATAGGTATAAAAAATATTATTTAATATTTAAATATTAAATTTTTGTATATATTCATTTTAAATTAATAATAAGAATTTAAAAGAAGTTTAATTTATTTAATTTTTATTTAACTAAATGAAAATTAACTGAAATTTATAATTTTTATCATAATATTGGAAGTTTTTATAATTTTTAAAGTTTGTGATGTAAAAATTATTTCCAATTTATACATATTATTGGTTATTTTAATTAGATTGCTAAAATTAACTGAAATTAATTTTTAATTAAAAATAAAATTAGTGAAGTTCTTCAAAATTAAATATAAAAATTAGAAGCTTTAGTACCTTAAGACTATAATATTTATAAGCTTAAATTAGTGTCTCATTATAAATATTTTGTTCTAACCTAAAATTTAAAGATAATCGTAAATAAATAATAAAAATTAAAAAAAAATAAAATAAAATAAAAGAAATAAAAAATTTAAAAATTAATAATGAGAAATAATAGTTTATAAATATTATTAGTAGCTATTTTATTTGTGACCTTGAATAATTTTTGCTAATGTTATATAAAATATGATGTAAATAAGGTGTCTGAATGGAAATCGAATGATATAACAGACAGTGAAAATTTTAAAGTGTAAAATACTTACAGTAATTAAAATTGGTAAAATTCTCAGAGTTTAAAATTATCGGACTCTAAAATTGTTATGACTATTTTTGGTTAAAGAGAGAGTAAATCTAAAAATATTCTTGATTAATAATTAGCTGTATTTGATAATAAAGGTAATTTTTATAAAATTATTAAATTAAGAAATTTGAGAAAAAATTTTTTTTTTATAAATCTTAAATTTTATTTATTTTAATTTAAATTTAGGTAATATAGTATAGTCATTGGTTTTTGAAAATGTTAAAAAATACTAAACTGCCTTGAGTTTAACTAATGTAAAAGGAGAATTTCTGTTTGTTTATTCTGATAATGTATAAATATATATGACTTTTTACGATGAAGAACTTTAAGTTAAGAGGGGCTCATAAAATTAATAGGTATTAATTTTATTATTTAACTTAAAAAAATCATAATATTTTATATAAAATTATTTATTTTATATAAACAGTTAGTGGCTTATGATTCCGAGAAGGATAATGTACAACCAATTATTTCAGTCGGAAAAGATTTAATATACATTTAATTTATGGTAATTAAAGATAAAAATTTGATTTTACAAGTTTATGTGTTAGATTTATCTGATTAATCTAAATACACTATTTAAAAAACCCACACTTATTCTAATTATAAGATAGAATATATTTATGCTAATAGTATTTAAGCTTATAATGACAATACCGCTATTGTTCATTATTTTGCTAAAAATGATAAAGATGAAGATACTTTGGTTTAATTAAAATACGATTCTAAAGGTAAATTATTATTATAATTAAATTTATAATTTAATAAAAATTAAACTTCAAATTGTATAAAATATATATTTTGTAATGGTTAATTAAAAATTTTAATTAAAGGTTCTTTAAAATCTGGATATCCTAAAGAATTGGATATTGATTTAAATTTAGAGACTGAAGAGGTATATTGGAGATGGTATTCTATTTTACACGAAGATTAAAAAACCAGTACATTTTTAGCAAGTAATAATAATGACGATCTTATGATTTATACTTTTGGAAAAGACGGGAAATAAATTTGTTAAAATATTTATGATTTAAAAGATTATTTAAACTATAATTATTATTATGATATACATGGCGATTAAGGATGGCTTTATTTATAAGATAAAGTTAATAAGGAGGGCCATTTTACGCTTTTTGATCCTAAAAATTGTAGTGTGAATTTGAAAAAATTGAGTGGAACTGAAATTTTTTTAGGATTAGCTGGCAGCTTTTTGGATTAGAAAAATAGGGAAATTTTAATGATTGAACTTGGAAGTTTAAAAGATTCAACTAAGTAAGAAAGTTATTAGGGTATGATGTATAAAATTGGAAAATTTGAGAATAAAAAAGATGATGATGATAATTAAGCTGTTATTGTTGGGGTTTAGTTTTTGGGTTTTATTATTGGGATTTTATTTTTGATTTGAGATTTTGTTTATATTTAATTAGTAAGATTATTTAATTTATTTTATATTATTTATATTAATTTTATATTATCTATTTGTATTAGTTTGTTATTTTAGAATATTTGTCGTTTTATTGTTTAATTTAATTTATTAATAATGTTTGCTTTTGATTAGATGTACTTACTTAATAGTTAGAATAATTTTACTCTTTTTTTCTAATAAAATTAATTAGTAATTTTAATTTAATTGTAACATAATGTTTACATACATGAATTAAATTATATAAAAGTCAAATAGTTTAAACGTAATATAAAAATTTATACCACTATATATAATATTAAATCGAAATACTTAGATAATGTAGAAGAATTTAAATTAAAAATTAAAATAATATGATGTAAATTTATACTGACAATATTTATATTAATAGGATAAATACATTATGTTTTTAATTTTCACTAAACGTAAAATTTAATTATATATTAAAATCCCTTAAAATTTTACTTATTATTATAATAAAATTTAAGATTTATTATAATAAAACCAAATTTTTATCACTTTTCATTTTAGTTTGCTTTTTTAAGGTTTATATTTAGCTTTTAGGTTTATTTTTATTCTGTTTGAAACATATTATTTTAAGAATAATTTTAACTTATTTCATTTAATTAGACTGCTTATATTTAGCTTTAATTTTTCTTACATATTCTTTTTATAAAAGGAATAATAATGTAATAAGTAGCTAAACCAAAAATAAGAGAGAATACAAATACAAATATAAAAACTAATAATATTTAAGTTATAAATGGCGTATCATTTTATTATATACATTTAAATTTCCCATCATCCTAAATTACTAATTTAGTTTTACTTTAGCTTAAATAATATTTATTTATTCCATCATTTGGCTGAGGGCATTATGTCCCGCATATATCATTATAATAATAACAATCTATACATTTATTATTTTTTTCGCTATAAAATTAATATTTTCCGCACTTTTCTTCTTCTTTTTTTTTATTTTAACTGTCTGAACTTTCAGTTTAATTTTCTGAAAAATTTTAAATATATTTAAAATTTTATTTAAAATTACAATTTTCTTTATAGAGATTTTAATTTTACCTTAAATAATACATGTTTAAAGTTTTTCATCTAGTTGATAGTCACTTTCACATTTAGAGCATTAGTTTTTTTTATAACATTTTGAACAACCTTTATCACAAGCTTTAAATTTTAAGTATTAAGTAAGATAGGTATTTAATTATATTTAATTAATTTTGTGAACTTATAATATTTACTTTAACACTCATTTATGAAATATATACTATACTAATTATCGTAATTGCAGCACTAATACAAACCTATAATTTGAATTAAAATAAAAATCATATTAAATTTGTAGAAAATAAAAGTTATTTAAAAAATGAAATAATTCAATATCTTATTATATTTAACTTTATAATATAATTATAATAAAGTTCAAAATTAAGGATTTCGAGTAAAAATTTATGATTAAAAAAATAATTACAATCAATATTTATGGAATAAGCATTTAATGGTTATGAATTTTATTAATCAAACGCTATAATCTATACTTATTAATTAGGCAGATATGTGTGATAAATAAAAGAATTTTTCAAATTTTCATAAGTATACAATATACCAAATCTACTACTATCCTTGTTAATAATTTTGCAGGTCATTGGATTAGAGAGTAAAATAAAAGTTTTGTTTTCAGAAGGCTCATTTCCTTTTATCCACATGTATTCCTCATTTAATATTCCAAATTACATATTATAAAATAAATTTCTTTTAGTTGAACTTGGACTAATATAAGAAAAATAATTAATATCATCTTTACAAACTTACTATATATTTCCTTAACCAGTGTAATTAAATGTAAAAATTGTTAACTTTTATTCAATTTTATCCGCAGTAACTAAAGTATGTAATTATGTTACTGGAATTTATTGGATATGATTTTTTAAATTATTTTCATAAAAGTTAATTTTTCCATCTAAAGTTACAGGATCATATTATCCAGCTTAAATTAATATATTAGATAAATCTTTTTTAAATTTTATCAATAAAAAAATTAATAGTTTTTACCTTAAATACCACTAGTTAAAGATATAGAAAGGGTTTCAGCATCATTTTATTCATTAGTACCAAAAATTGTGATTTAATCATCAAAATAAGCTTGAAAAGTGTACTGTTATTATTTAATTTTAATTTAATCTAAAAATATTATTGGAAAATCTTAGAATTTCGTTTAGCCTTAAATTCCAATACTATATATTTCTAATTAATTAACATTATTTAAACCTACTATATATATATAGCTCGGAGATGATTTGGCCTAAATACTGCTGTAAACAGATTGATCATTTGAATATGAATACTAAATTAAATGTAAAATTTTAATTTTAATTTTAATAGATTTTTTTTTTAATGTTATATTTTAAAATTTAATTATGAATTATGTATATATTTATAAGTATTTAATTAATTAAATATTCTAGAAAAATGGAAAATTTAATCATATTATTGGGGGTCTATTTTTCTATTATAAGAATAATTATTATTTTATTTCGATTAATTAATGAGTTTTTTTTTAATACTAAGCATTTAATTTAATTAAAATTATCTTATTTTTTGATTTAGATAAAATTTTATTATATACCTAAATTGGTGAAGTCATATCTCTTTGATAGCCCTAATTTGGCTTGATAAACCCATAAAATATTTAAGATTTGGCAGGAGGAGGACGTATTTATTAAATAATACAAGCAAAAAATAGTTCTTCATTTACAATAGTTTTAGATATAGTACAGTAAGTTGGATTTTTTATATCAGTGATTATTTATGAATAAATAAAATTACCTATAAAATCATTTTTAAAACATTAAATATGTAAAATTTTATGAAACTTTTTATAATCTTTTTTTACCATATTCGTCTGTAAAAATTATAATTATCTCTTCATTTTAATTTATATTAATTGTTGCATAAAGATGCTGATTTATTAAAATAGATTCTTGGAAATTTTATTGGTTATCAGCTAAGATAACTTCTTATTTATCAAATAGATTAGAAGTTATATTTTTAAGTTGCCATTCTGATGTTTATTTGTTTATTGCTTAAATTTAAATCAAGTGTATAAGTATTATAGGTAATAAATATTATATTATATTTTAAATCATGTTAATTTTTTTTTATTTTATTTTTTTGGTTTATTATTTATCTTTGTGTTTTCAGTAATTTTATATTAAATAAATAATTTACGATTAAATATGATTAAGTAATTAAAATAAATATATATTAAATTGTAAACTATTTTTTAAATGTAATTTAAATATAAAATATTTATTTTTTTAATTGTTATAGAAAAATAATTTCTTCATTAATAATATTATCTTAGTTATTTATAGTATTTTAATTAATAATACTTAGGTGAATAAATATAAAAGGTTACTTTTTTAGAGAAACAACTTTATAAATAGTAATTAAACTATTTCTTATGAAAATAAAAAAATTTTAAAAATAATTCTAAGGTTTTCATTTAAAAAATCATTAAATATAATAAAATAAATTATATAAATTTTATATCATATAATTTTTATTAAGCACTATAATTTACAAAAGTAGATTAATAAATGTGTAAATTTTTCTTTCTTTGTGATTTAGGAATGCCAGAAAAAAATTGTTAATATTATATTATAATAAAATAAAATTAAATTATCTAGAATAAAACATATTTATTAAAATATAGAGAATAATTAATATATATATAATAAATAGTATAAGTATGTAGCAGCAAAAATTTCAAGATGAGTAGATAATTCAAATGTATAGAGAAAATAAAAAGTGTAAATAAAATAGATAATAATATTTATTTTATTATAGGGGTGAATTTTTACTATTTTTAATTTTTTTTAATTATGTTTATTAAATAAAAAATTTTATTTTATTTCATAAAAAGAATCTTTAAACAGTATAAAATAAATGGAATAAACGAATTAAGCAATAAGAAATAGAGTAAATTAATCAAAATAAATACAATTTGAGAGATAAAGTTCTACCTTGGATTATAAATTTAAAAACAATTTAACAGTAATAAAAATTAATTTTGTATATACTATTAAATTTTTTAGAATTTTTTTAATAGTTTTTATTAAAAAAAATAAAAATAGTAGAAATAAAAATTTGAGCGAAAAATTATTTTTTAGAATATATATTTATATTAACAATTTAATTATTTTATTATATTTTATTAATAAAGAAAGAAGTGAACTATAACAGAAATGAAAATACTCAAAGAAAATAAATGGAAATGGAGAAATATAAGTAAAAATTAGATAATTTATTAGGTTAATATATGGGAAACAGAGATAGAAACGGGAAAAAAGTTAAAAGTTATACTTATAATAATTAATAATAAATTATGTTAAATTTAAATTAGTATTAAAGTCCGACTAAGCTTGAAAATTATGGTAATAAAAATATTTTTAAGATTTTTTTATTTTTATTTGTTTTTTGGTTTGTTTTATTTTTGAATAAAATTTATTTGGCCTTAGAATTTGTTGACTTTTTTTTTTTTCTCGTTTTTAATTTTTATTTAAGAATAAATAAAATAAATTCAAAATTTTTTTATAAAAGGCAATAAAGAAAGTGGTTAATTACCTAGTATTTATTAAAGTTTGAACGGAGGTAATGTGAAGAATTAAAATTAAAATTAAGATTAAGTGTTAAATTTAAATGAAGCTAATTATAATAATAGTGATCATAATTTGGACTTTTAATTTGAGAAAAGAAAATAAAACTACTATAAAAACCCGAAATATATGAAATAGCAATAAGGAATTTAAGACAATAATTTTGATTTTAATTCGCCTAATTAAAAAAATAAATTAAAAAATGGTTACGCTAATTAGGAAGGTAATTTAAATAATATTTTTATTTTTAATAAATTATTTAATTATTTAATTTTTTAATAATTTTAAATTTTAGGAAAAAATTTAGATGATATTTTGAATAGTAGTGCAATAAAAATACAATAAGTATAAGATTAAAATGAGGATGAAAAGAAAAGCTATAATTTTGTAGGAAAAGGACTAATTTTTTAAAGTTAAAACTTAAATTAAAAATAAAATTTAATTAATTAGGATATAAATATGATAAATATGAGTTAAAAATAAGTTTAATAATCTGAATAACTATATAGTGATTAAAATTTGGATAATTTATAAAGAAATTAAACTGGAAATAGTAATAAAAACGTTAATTTTATTAAAAAATAAAGTAATAAATTAAATAACGATATTAAAATGCTGAGAAAAAGTAGTTAATAAAACGATAATAAAAATTTAAATCATTAGAACTATGTTTTGTTTTAAGATAATTAAAATAAAATTGAAAGTTTAGTTTAAAATGAAAATTTTAATTAGTTTCACTAATTAAATAATTTTAAGAAAAATAACAATAATGTTTCAAATAATAATATTTCCAATAATAAAGGGGCAAGTTCAACTTTAAGAAAAAAAAAAGTAAAATAGGAAAATTAAAATTTAAATTAGGAGGATGATTAGTTTAAAGACTGGAATTTTTTGTAGTTATAAGGTTTAAGTTAAAAATAATAAGTATAAAATTAAAAAAATTAATAGGGTGTCAGAAATAATAATTTTAGCAATTAGTATAATACAATAAAAGATAAAAATATTAATAATTTAAGTTAAAAAAATTATAAAAGCTTGGATGTAAATAAATTAGGTGATTAGTTATAAAATAATAAATATGAAGATTAGGATTAAAATTAAAATAATGGAGTATATAATGGTATTATTAATATTAATGATAATAATATATTAAATTATGATTTAAATTCTGATAGAAAAAATAGGATTTAAGATTAATATAAGCAATAAATTTAATATTTATTATAAAAATAAGAATTAATTAGTGAATAACAAATAAAAAGTGAATAGAATAGTTTACATTTAAAAGGTCATAAAAAGGTTTCTAGCTATTAACCTATTTAAATAAATTAGAATTTAAATTAGTTATAGAAGCCTTTGTTAGAAGGGAAATATTCAAATTAAGAATAAAGATCTAAAATTAAATTACAATAATAATAAAATTTAAAAAGTTAATTATATAATTAAATATAAAATAAATAATAATAATAATTAAATTAAGATACGGATGATTAAAATTTAAATTAGAGTAAATAAAAAAGATCTATTAGTGCTGGTTACAGTTTACTTAATATAACTAGTTTGGGAGTCGTTTAGAGCAAAAATAAAAGTTAAAAATTTTAGAGTTTAAATTCTAATAATTAAAATTAAAATTTACAGAATTATAATTAATAAAATTTGAAAAAAGCTTTTAAAATAGAAAATTTGAATAGACAAATAAAAAATAACATAAAATAAGAAGAACCTGGTGAAATTGAGTTAAGTTATAGAAAAATAATAGGGAAAAATTAAATTTTAGATTAAGAATAAAATTAAATAATAAATTAAAATTAAAAAATGGAGAATGAAAATTATCAATATTAAGAATAAAACTAAAATTTTTAATAAAAAAATTAAGATGATAGTTTATAAAATATTGATAACGATAATAACTATTACTTTTCGTAGAGCAGGAGTAAAAGTAAAAAAATAAAATTTTATAGAAGAAATAAAATTAAATAGATTTGTTACATTATAATAATTTTTAAAATAAAAAATAAAATTTTTAAAAAATTTTGTTTTTATAATTTATGATTTTTTAGGAAGAAATAGTTTGTAAAAGAAATTTAAATAAAATAGTGAAATTATAGAAAATAAATTATCTTTAAGTATGTTGTAGGATTTATAATAAGAAAATAACGTTTTAATAGAAAATTAGGAAAAATTATTATTAAAAAAACATTTTAGCAGTACTAAGAATCAAAAATAGTTAAAAAAAAGTGTAAATAAGGGTTCAGTTTCTTTAATAATTGATAGTGAAAGTTAAGTTATATAAAAAGAGAAAAAAGAGTCAATTTTAATAAATTAATCAAAATAATAAAAATAAATTAATCAAAATCAGAATTAAAATTAAAATTTAAACCAAATTTAATAAAAGAGTGTAAAAAATGGGAATTTATAGAAAAAGAATAATATAAATAATACAAATTAATTTGCAGCATAGTTATAATAAGTAAAAATTTTTTTTTTTTATTAAATTATTAAGAAATTTTTATATAAATTTATTTATCATATATTAATTTAATTATTTTTTTTTTAGCTTTTTGAAGGATATTAAGTAAATTAGAAAATGTTTACAGCTTTTGAATATTATAAATTGAATAGCAAAGAAAAGCAAGATACTATATATACAAAAATTTTTGCTTTTAAAGATTTTTTGAATTTATTGAATTTTTCGAACAGAATTTCAGTGAATTTCAAACCATCATAAAATAATTTTAAGGTAATTAGAAATATTTATATATTTTATTTAAATTTTTAATAATTAAAATGAAAAATAAGTAAAAAGATAAATGAAATTTATTTTATTTTTGATTTTTGTATATTAATTTATAAAAATAAATAAATTTAAAATTAAAATAAAATTTTAAAAGGCTTATGTTGCATCCGGAAATAATGGTACATTAATAAAATCAATTTTACAAAGAAATAGATGGTGGTGGTAAGTTGTATCTGATGATAAAGATGAGAGTGTAAATTTTGTGTGGACTTAGAGTAGAAAAAAAGATTTTTTAGGGATTATGAAAAGTTACAGTTAAGTTTTGGACGACCGATAATTTGAAAATAATAATTAAGATAAAATTAAAGGAAAAGGAAAAAAAAACGGCTTAGAAGAGGGCAAAGAAGAAAAAGAGAAATTATAGAAGAAAAATACGGAAATTTCGGGTAAATAAGATGAATTAGAATAAAATGAAAATAATAAAAATAAAGGAGAAAATCTTATTTTTGAAGGAAATTTGGAAGATAAATTGTAGAGAAAAAATGATTAAGTTTATTTTTAGAAATTGAAATAAATTATGAATGTTTCTGATGCTTATGTAATGGCAGTAAATAGAAAGGATCAAAGTACTAATTAAAAATAAAATTAAATGACTTTAAAGTACGGATTTATTTTTGATATAGAGTCGGAATATCAGCATAATTTATTTTAGGTAATTAAAAACTAAAAATAAGTATAAAAAAATGATGAAGATTTAAAGAAGGAAAATTAAGGCAAAATTGAGAATAAAAATGAAAATGAAGGGGAAAAATAGTTATAGTAGTAAAAAGTGAGCTAAGTTTATCTGAAAAATTTGAATTTGGATATGATTTAAATGAAAGTGCATAATCATTTATCAAATAATTACCATTTATCTAATAAAAAGGCTTTATTTTATAATTTGAAATATTATTATCAAGCAATAAACACAAATCCTTTCGATCACATTCCTTTAACATTCCATATAAAATAAGGGGCAAGTGATATAGAATTTTAAAATTTTTCACAAAAATTTTAGGAGTAAAAAAAATCTATTGTTTATTTTTAGTTAAAATGATAAAATTTACTAAATTTATTTTTTAAATTTTATTTTAATTTATTAAGGCTGTAATAAAAAAGCAGCAAAAAGAAAAATTAGAATATTTGGATAATTAAGCCCGGAGAGTCCACTAATAGAGGACATGGAATACAAGTGAGTGACAATTTAGAGACTATTAAAAATATGATAGATGATAAAAAATATAAAGATAGAACATATATAGTATAAAAATATTTGGAAAGGCCTTTATTATATAATAAAAGAAAATTTGATATAAGGTGTTATATGCTCGTTACAAGTTATAATGGAATTACTAAAGGTAAATATTTAATAAAAAATAATTTAATATAATGAAACAAATAAGTATTTTAAAATTTTATTTATATTATATATATATTTATTTTAAATTTTTAATTTTTTAAAATAATTTTTTTAATAATTTTAAAGCTTACTGGTATTAAGAAGGGTATATAAGGACTTCAAGTAAAGAGTACAGTTTAAAAAATTTGGAAAATAAAGCAGTTCATTTGACAAATGACTGTGTGTAGAAAAAATATGATGATTATGGTAAATTTGAAAATGGGAATAAATTATCATTTTCAGATTTTTAGAAGTATTTGGACGGTTTGGGAAATTCTGTTGATTTTATGGAAAAAATTTACCCTTAGATGAAGAAATTGGCTAAAGATAGTGTGGCTTCAGTTTATTCTAAAATTCATAAGGGATAGTAGGCTTTTTGTTTTGAGGTAGGGTTTAATATTATCATAGTTTTATAAATATAAATATATATATAAATTTTTGAAATAATTTTTTATATATTTATATAATATTATTGTAGTTTTTTATTTATAATAAATGGTTATTTTTTTAGTTATTTGGGTTGGATTTTATGATTGATGAGGCGATGAAAGTGTGGCTTATTGAAGTTAACTGTAATCCAGATATAACTACTGGAACACCAATTTTGTCAAGAATCATACCTTAAATGTTAGATAATTTATTTAGAATTGCATTAGACCCTATTTTTTATCCTCCTAATTGGCCTAAAAGTAAGAAGGCATAAATCCCTGAAAATTTGTATTAATAAAATAAATTTGAGATAATTTTTGATTAGTAATATGATGTTGAGGTTATATAAAAATAGTTTAAAAACTTCGAATCTACGTTGAAATAGAGTAATTTTAATCTAAAAAATATATTATATGTATTTTTATTTTAAATATATATAAAAAATTTATATGGATTAATATTTTATATAATATCAATAGATAAAATGGATGTTACCGAGGCAGAATAGAATATAGAAGAAGAAAATGATATTATATTAGACGAGGAAGATGAATAACAATTAGAAGAATAAAATTAATAACAAGTTAAAAAAACTAAAAAGTAAGATAATGAAAATTAAGACTTAAATAATAAAAAAATTAAAAAATAAAAAAAATTATAAGATAAAGAATTAAAGTAGGATTTGAAATGAAAAAATATTTTAATGCAAAAATAAAGTGAAAACAAAATATATGTCAAATTGTATTCTATTTTTCAATTTTTTATTATGTCTATTATATTTCTGTTTATAAAAAAATTAAACTTATTTATAAATATTTAATAAATATATTAATTTTATCAACTATTTTATTATTATAAATTTATGTTATATATGTATATAATATAAAAGCTTGTCTTAAATTTAAATACTTAGAAAATTATGTTAAATATATATTTTAAAGCTTTATAATTATATAATTATAATAACTGATAAAAGCTAATTAATATATGTATATCTATTTCTTTTATTATTTATTTTTTCTTTTTATTTTATCATTATTATTATTTTGTTAAAATTTTATTATTATTATTTTTAAAAGGTAGATCTTTTTTAAAATATCTGTTTTACTTTTTTATCAATTACTTATTATACTGTCTTAATATTATTATCTATTTTTTTTCATACTTAAAATTGACTAATTATATTACTTGCTATAAACAGAGGCATTAGCAAATTTTTGATAGTCATTTGCTGTAAATGACCAGTTTAGTTTACCCATCATAGACTATTAATTAGATCTCATACTTTATTTAAAACTTTATTTTAGATCAAAATCCTTAAAATATATAAAAAAAATTTAATTTTAAATAGGAAATTTATTATATAAGGGCTTTTTTTAATAAATGTTTAATTATTTATTTACTTTTTCTGGATTATATTTGTACTTTTTGACATTTCCACCTTTTTTTAAAGGGTATATATAAAATATATATGGAACCGATACTGAAGGTATTAAATATAATAAAGATTAAATTAATATTAGAATTTCAAGATTTAAATCTCCATTTGTTTCATACTAATTATCAGATATACAGTAAAAAGAAGTAGATTTTATAGTTGATTTAAGTATAATGTAAATTAAATTATAAATAGGTTCTAAAGAAAAAAGGATGATAGCCTATAAAATAAATAAAAATTTAAATTTATGTATAAAAAAAGTTATTTAATATATTATAAAATAATAATTAATATTTTTATACAAATTTTATTTGATTTAGTCTTTGTTCTACAAATTGTTATTTTTCTAGAACAATTAAGTCTTCTTCTTCTTACATTTATTTTATGTCATCTTAAACCATTAATAAAGTATCTTAATCTAAATCTTCATCATACGCAAAAGCTTTCTCTGAAACTTGTAGTTACTTTATTTTTCTAATTTTAATTTTAAAAATTGAAATGAAAATACTATTTTAATTTTTTTATTTATAATTATTTACTTTATAATTTTTAACGAGATGATGATGTATAATATAAAGAAACTAGTTTCAATGATTAAAGAATATATATAGGAAACGCCTTTATTATTAAAAATTAAAAAATAAACAATAAACAATAAATAAATATAATATTTTATAATAGGTTTACTGAAAACATGATGACAATTATAAGGAATAACATTTATTATTGATAAAATAAAGACAGAAACAGCTGTTAAGTTAATTATAATCATTAGAATTGCGTTAAATCTTTTAAAATTTTAAATTAAATTAAAAAAATATTTAATGTAATTTTTTGAATAAATAAATTTATAATAGATATTATATATATTTTTTTTTAAAGTTACTTTCTTTTTTTTTTAGGGTAAAAATAGAGAGAATGAAATATTTCTAGTAAACCATAGGTAAGAATTGAATAATAGAAAAGATTTATATATTCTGCTGAAATATCTATTCTTATGTCTTTTACGAAAATATTGGAAAATATTTATATTATAGCCTTATTTTTAAATTAAATAAAAAAAATTTATGTTTATGTTTATATTTATATTTTATAAATTATATAATGCAATTTTTATTTAAGATAAATATTATGGTAAGTTTTTTTTTTTATTATATATTTAGTAATATATAAAAAAATTTAACTTAATATTTACTTGGATAGTTGGGAAAATTAATAAGAAGAATTCAAAGCATTTAAATGTTTTTTATGTTTGATATATTTTTGTCATACAGTAAATTGAGAAAATTAAGATAAGGAAAGAAACTGCTACTAAAAAAACTTCTCTATTTATAAATTTGTATTTTTATTTGAATTTTTAGTAGATTTAAAATTAATGATTAAAAGTACTTTAAATATATTTTACCTTATACAACTAAATGTTGAATCCTGTGCACATTCATACATTTTGAGTTTAATTTTTAATTTTAAATTTTAAATTTAATTATATTTTTGTTAGATTTGGAGTAGGTTAAAATTTTAGTTTGTTTTTTTATTATGTTTTATTTGTTTTGAAAAATTTAATTATTTTTTTTCAATTTTACTTTAAAAGATTTTTGGAAGAATTTTTGTTAATTAGATTTTAGAACATAATTACTTAATAATGATTTTTATTTTAATTTTTTTTATTCTAAAATACAATAAATTGAAATAGAATTAGATTTATTAGATTTTTAGTTTAATTTTGCTTACTTTAATTTGATTTGAAAAATTTAATTTAAATTTAAACTATAACAAATGAAGCTTATTATATATAGATTAAATATTTTTATTAAATATAAATTGTAATAAATAGATATATATTTATAAAACTAATTGTTATTATACTTTTTATATAAAATTTTTAATTTATACAAAATTAATACAATGATAAATTACTCAAAAATGAAAAGATAAATGAAAAAAAATACTTGCTTTTATCTATTTTTTATTATTATAAATTTATTTTTATTATTTATTATTATTATCGTTGTTATTGCTATTTCATTTTAATCATTTTTTAATTGTTTATATGATGATCATTATTTTAAATTTTCGACTAAATATCCATTATATTCTAGATCAAATTTAGGTATTTCTACTAAAGTATGATGTTCGAAATTATACTCTTAAGTAGGACTTCTTTCCAAAATATTTTTTGTAACTTCTGAAATCATTACCCTTCCTGGTTTTCCTTCACTTTCCATCTAATATAAAAAATTGAGTTTTAATAAAAAAAATTAATTATTTTATTATTTTTAGTAATTTTACTTTGTTTGCAACCGTTACATCTCTTCCATAAATATCATATCTAACAATATCCGTTCCAATTATTCCTCCGATTATAGATCCCTGTTTTAAAAAATTAAAAAATTAAAAATTATAAATCATAATTGTTAAAATTAGAAATTAGAAATTAAAAATTATGAATTTTTATTTGTTATAAATTTTTAATATAATTTTTATTATTATTATCAAAATTTTGATTAATTACTGTGTGAATTCCGACTCTCATATTTATTTATGAAAAGGAGTTTTAGATACTGTGAATAATTTCTATCATAGAAAGTCCCATTTATACAACTTTAGATATTAAATTAAATTAGTTTAGTTTATTTTTAGGTTATTTTTTTTTATTTATTTTAATAATTTTTTTTAAATTAGAATTTGATTTTTAAGTAATTTTAAAATTAATTACCATTATTAGCTTCTTAGAATACAGTATCTGGAGATCTTTTAGTCGCATTTGTGAATCCCATAACTACATAACAGTCTCCAATTGTGTACAGTTTAAAAACATTATGTCTTAGACATTGTTAATCAAATGCTTCAAAAAGTTTTCTGAGCATTTAAACTACTTGTTCTGGGGTTTTTTCGTGGGAATAGGCTTTTTTTAAAATTAGAAAATTAGATAATTTGAAAATTAAAAAAAATATTAAAAATTATTCTATTTAGCATTAAATGTCAAAAAATTTATGAATATATGGTAAAATAATATTGTCATTGTTTTTACCTGTAAATCCTGATATATCTGCAAATAATAAGGTGACATTTTCAAATGTATCTGTTAATTAAAGTTTGTCTTCTAGTGAGTTTTAATTTTACAATTTTTAAAGTGCCTTAAATAATTTTTTTTAATTATTTTTTTATTTTTTATTTAAATGAAATTTTAATTTTATAATTTTATAATTTTACATGTAAAGGTAAAAGTTGGGAAATAAGTCCTTCTTATTATTTTTTTCTGAAATTTATTTCTTTCATATTATTATAATATGTGTAATTTTATTTGATGCAGATTCTGATCCTTTAGATATAAAAAATAAAGAACCAAATAAGTATAGGCAAAATTAAGAGTTCTAATTTGTCAGTAATAACTGTAGGAATTATGTAGCCTGCTACTGCTAAAACTGAAAAAACTAGGATTTCGATAAAGCTTAAAATACTAATAAATAAAAATTTAAATTAAGTAAATTTTTAATTAAATTATTTAATTATTTATTTATTTATTTAATTATTTATTTATTAAATTATTACTTAGTATTTGCTATATATGAATAAATGTACACACATTCAAGAACTTAGATAATTTATAAATTTGGATTTTCGGTAGTGTTTAGTTGAATATAAGAAATGGCTATTCCAAAAAGGCAGATGAACATAAAAGTGAGCTTGTATTTATTTTAAAGATAACATTTTTTTAGTATGAAATAAGTGAAGACCAAAGCTATTTATAATTAATAGTAAATTAAGTTTATTTTTGTTTAAAAATTAAATTAAAAAAAATAATATGTAAATAAGTATATTTATTATTAAATTTTACAGCAAAGGAAAAATCCTCTTAATAAAAAGAGAACTAATAGTTGGGAAAAGTATTCTCTGACTACTATTAGCAAAAGCGTTAAAATAGCATAAATTATAAATAAGACTATAATCTAAAATTTGGTGTTCTAAAGGTTTTGGTTTAAAATTAGCACTTTGAATTCTTAGATAACCTTATTATATATAAAAATTTAAATAATATGTTTAGAAAATGTAATCAATTTTATAATTTAATTTATTTTAATTTAACTTTTTAGGATAATATAATTAAGATCTTAAATACAAATAAGATAAGATAAAATAAAACAAAATATAAATATAAATAATGAATAAAATTTAAAAAAAATGGAAATATAAATAAAAAAAAATACATAATAAAAAAAATAAAATATAAATATAATAATAAATAATAAAAAATAAAAATTTTTTTTACTTCTGAGGAGGATTTGACCGGGTAAAGGAAATACTTATGTATTTAAATTTTTAGTTTTTACAGTTCTTCTTCGTTAATAGCTTCTCTGTACTCGTTGCTTTCCGCGTCCTCTTTAAAGGCATTTTCCAGCTGTTATTTTTTAACTATATTTTATTGTTACTTGGTTCTTTAAGTGTATTAAGAATCTGTTCTGTTTTTTTTTTCCTGCTGAATTGTAAGTTACTGGTTCAAATTTGGGTTACTGGCTTTGAAATTGGAGTTTATATTGTTGTTATTATTTAAGGTACTGATTTTGTTATTGGGAGTTTGGTTTCGGAAACTGCTTTGGTTGAAATCTGAGGTGTTGTTTTTACTGGAGTTTGAGAGGAGATTGTTACTGTTTGTGTGGTGGAGGACTTGGTTGGGGTTGGGGTTGGGGTTGGGGTTGTTTAGGTTGCTGTATTTTCTTATTTGGTTTTGGATTTGGCTCATTCTTCTGTTGTTATTTTTGTTGAAGCTGGCGAATTCTTCTACTTGTAGGGAAGGTCTTCTGGTTTATGTTCTTTTTAGGTTGTGGATGGAGGAAAAGTTTTTGGGGGAGACATCTTGTTTTTAAAAAGAATATGTATATATTTTTTTAATTTAAATTTATTTCTATATTCTTTTAATTTTTTTACCTTTTGAATTGCTCTTATTAAGAACATTTGGTTTTAATTGGTAGGGAACAGACTATAATAAATTATTATTTTATTAGTTTTATCTTAAAGAAGTTTGGTTCATGTAATTATTAGAATTTCTAAGGAAATTACTTTATTTATTGAATTTAAATTCATTTTAAATCCTGGAATATTGACCCAATAATAAATAAACACATTCTTTTAAAATTCTTTTAATTCTCTTTTCATGAGTTTCGCCTTTAATTTATCTAAAAATTCTTTCCAAAGTGTTTTTTTTATTATTTTGGCCAATTATTCCATCTTATTTTAATTTTTCGAAAACCCTGTGAAATCTTTATTATATAATTGGATTTACTTCATTTGGTTCAGTTTCTAAAACTCTATATACTGGAACTTCTCCAAGACCCTTTAATAACAATAAATAAATTAATGTACAAAATTAATTTTTTTTGAATTTGTAGAATTTATCAAAAAAAAGTTTTATAATTACTTTTGCCTGGATATAATCTTTTGCAAAATAATATTTTAATTTTTTCGCTTTTTCATAAACTGATTCACTTATGGTTACGAAACCTGGAAGACATTTAGAACAAACTCTCGAAGTTGTATTGACTGTGTCTCCTATTAAACTGAATTACGGTTTATGATACCCTATGATTCCAGCTATAACCTTTAAAAATTCAAAAAATTTATATATTTAATATGAAAAATTTAAATTAGTAATAAAAAATTGGTAGAAAATGAATTATTTTTAATTTTTAATTTATTCATATAAATAAATTTATATTTATTAATTATATATATTTCATACCGGTCCTCTGTGGATTCCAATTTTGAGAATGATATTTTTTCTGTCATCTTCGGGTCCGTAATAGACATTAGAGGCAAAATTTTACATTTCATGGGCCATCATTATAATTCTTTAAAAAGGACTTTAAGCTTTAATTCTTTCAGGAAGTTCTTCTTCGCACTCAGTTATGCCGACAGTTGCCATATAAGTTTTTCCAACAGTTTCTATTTTTTGCACTCCGAAATGAATGCATAGGGCGTCGAAGGCTCTGAAAAGCTCGTCTAATAAAGTAACTAGTTTTATTTTTTCGGTCTAAGTTTAAAAATTAAAAATTATATAAAAAAATAAATTAATTTTATTAAATTAGTTTTAAATTTTTTAAGATGATATTTTAAATTATAGTTAATTTAAGGAAATTCAAAAATTAAATTTCCTTTAATATTAATTAAAGATTAACTTTAATTATTAAAGTTATCATTATTTTACGTTAATTATGTTATCGAAATCTACTATATCTGCGAAAATTATGGTAACGTCTTTTTGTTCTATGGTCATATCCAGTTTTCTTTCTCTCATTTTTTCTTATACAAATTTCGGGACCAGAATTGAAATAATATCTTCTGATTCTGCCCTGTTAAGTTTGATTCCTTCAAGGGAAATAAAATCTTTTTTTTGCAATTTTTCGTATTTATTTTTCCAAAAAACTATTTTGTAGGAGTTAAGAATGGTCAAAATAATAAAAGTGACGACAACATAAAGTTTTATTTCACTTTTACTAGTCGAATCATAAAGGTCTTCTTCAGAGTAAATGTCATATATTGACTAGACCAGGAAATTTATTTGCAAAATACTTGAAAGTATAAAAATTGTGTAGTTATTTAAATTAAAATTAAAAGTGTAAGCCATCATGAAATTGACTAAAAGCATGGGCGAAGAAAAACTCAAATTAAACCATTGTAAAACTAATAAATTTAGAACTAAAAGATAATAAAAGTAGCTGGTTATTTGATAATAGTTGTTTTCGTAAATTTCTGAGAAAGTAAATAGGAAAATAAGTACTTTTATGACTAGATCTATAACAAAATTTGCTACTATTTCTATTTTTTCGTTGTAGGAAGTTATAACGAAAATTAATAAGGTGAGTTAATATAAAACTGTGAGGAAAGAAACGGTTTTGAAAATTGATATTCCCTAGGAAATTTAAAGATGAATTTAAATATAAAAATTGAAATTTAGTTTTAAAATTAATTAAAAAATTTAATTTATTATTTTTACGTTTTTTTAGAAACTATAATTGTAAAGTCTCTCTAATTTTCTGTCTGTGATTCTAAGAGACCAATTATCTATTTTCATTTCTAGAATATTTGAATCTTACATATGAAGCATATCTTGAACGGATTTATCTATTTATGTAGTTTTTTTAAATATTTTTTTGATTAAAATCCCTATGTCTATCCAAATTAGCTCTTATTTTTAAAGGACATCGAAATTTGTAATTAAAGATAATGGTATTTCTAATTACTAGGCCCAGTATTAATAAATGTTAGGTAGTTTATATTACAAGAGAATTGTGATAAGATAGTCCAAACTATTTAATATGAAAAGAAATGAGAATATTTTTAAATTTAAATTTAAATATTTTTATTTGAAAAAAATATATTAGATTTGATATACCTTGAAGAGCAAATTGCTGTGAAGAAAAGTCCTGTAAAAATATCATAATTAGAAAGTATTTAGTAGGTGGTAGCGACAGAAAGGTCAAAGTTACATATAATTAAGAAAAGAAAAACAAGTAAAATATTAAATGGTAAAAGTAAAAGGAAAATCCAGGATAAATTATTAGCACATAAAATTAATTTAATATAAATAGTGAGCAAAGAAACATAGAACTAAACTTGTTAGAAGGTTTTAAAATCAATTGAAGTGTGACTGTTATTTTGATCGTAAAGGAAATCTTTAAAAAAGGCGTAAATTAAGTAAAATTAGAAAGAACCTTAAATAAAAGCTATAATGAAATATTAAAGAACAAATCTTCCTTGTTTAAATCTTTTTTTTTTTTATTAGCCGATAAGGTAGAGCGAAGGGAAAAGCATCATGCATTCTTCTCTGAAATGTTCTTTTTTTATACTTATTATGAGTATGTAAGGTGTCATTACAATAAATTACATGCTTTTATATAAATTAAATAAAAATTAAATTAATATTTAATTTAATTTAATTTAAAAAAAATATTTATAAATTTAAATGATATTAAAAATTATTATAAAAGAAATTAAAGGCAACTTTAAAAAGTTTAAGCTTTGATTTAAAAATTTTATTTAAATTATTTTTTTTTACGCTATAACGTGATAAGTTGTGAAAATTGAAGTCGATGAAAGCAAATTGTAGAATTGGAAATAGAAATTAGGTACAGTAAAAAGAATTGAGTAGTAAAAAAGTAGATTAATAAATTCAACTATTCTGGCGTATTGGTTTATACCATAAGTTATGATAAAAGGTTTGATTTGTTTAAGTTGCCCCATAATAATGTCTCCAGAATTAGCCTTAGAAGATATTAAATTAATAATCAAATAAATAAAAAAATTAATAAAAGTATATTAAAAATTAAATAAAAAATAAAAAATTAAAATTTTTACTAGGATTTCATATTCTTGTTTTCTAGTTCGCTCAGTTAATAAATTATCATTTTTAATCATACTTGTGGTATTTTAAATGTGTTTATTATCTATTTTTTTTTACATGATTTCTATGGAAATATCTGATTATTACATCATTAAGGTGTCTTTATAGCCCGAGCCAATAGATAAAATAGAAGGAGAATCATAGAAATTAGTTTTTATTAATTTTACTATAAAAGCCTTTTATTCAGGAGAAAGGTCGTAAGCAAGTATGTGTTTGCAAAATGAAGCTATAAAAGTGAAATGTTGGAGCAAATTTTTATCTTAGCAGATTATTTGGAAACTTTTACCGTTTAAAATTAAAATTAAGTTGAGACATTCCATTTCTTCTTACATGATTATTGATTTTCCCATTTTGGACCTGAAATCGTTTTTTTGGTTGTCGTTGTAGGAGTTTGAGGAGTCCTAAATATAAAAAAAGTTGAAGAAAATAATTAAAAACAGATAATAAAAAATAGATTATTTAAAAATTAAAAAAAATTATTTGGAAATGGAAAGAGAATTGAAAAATTCAAAAAAAATTAATATTTGAATACCCTTTTTTTTTTTTGAAAAGAGGGAGACTATTATTCCAGTTAAATCATTTCAAGTTCTTCGTTTTACGAGTCTTTTTAATTAAGATTAATATTTAAAGGCTAATTTTCATTTTTTCTTTCCGATTTTAAATTTTACATAGTTTGCTCTTAATTTTCAGTTTCCGGGACGTAATCCTACAGCAACTACTACTATTATTATTGATACTATTGTATTTTATTATTTTGGTTTGTATTTTGGGGTTGGGGTTAGGGTTGGGGTTGGGATTGGGGTTGGGGTATACTTTGGTTGTAAATACTGTTGGTGATTGTATTGGTTTTGGATTTTTTGGAGTTGTTATTGGAATTTGAGTATAGGTTTTGGCTGATCGTGTTTTTTAGGTCTGGACTTTCTTGGAGGATTTGCTGTTGAATTGCGTCAAGTTGTTTGTTATATGCTTTTAGGTCTTCTTTTTTTTTGTTGGAAAATGAGTTATTATTGTTATTGTTAATGCTGTTGTTATTTTGCTGAAGTTGTCTGTTTGTGAAGGATTGGTTGGGGGAGATTATTTGACTGCTGTTTTGGTTTCCGCTGTTTAATTTGTTTAGTTATTGTTGTTGTTATTGGATATAAGCTTGTTGAAAATTTGTGTTAGCAGTTTTTTTTTTGTTATTGTTGCTGTTGTTGTTAGAGTTGTTATTTATAGGGGTTTTTTATTTGTTTTGAATTATGATGCCTCCTTTGCTCATTAACTTGTATTAAAATTATTTAGATAAAATTAAAAAGTAGATAAAAATTTTTGATTTTGTTTACCATAGTATTATTTTTTTTTAATTTTCTTTTGACAGGCTATTATTGTGGAAGTAATTACGGGGTTTATGTCGCTTGTGGGTTAGGATTTTGAATAGGATTTGGATTTATATTAATATTTA
Organism: Pseudocohnilembus persalinus; assembly: GCA_001447515.1. Classification (NCBI taxonomy): domain Eukaryota; phylum Ciliophora; class Oligohymenophorea; order Philasterida; family Pseudocohnilembidae; genus Pseudocohnilembus; species Pseudocohnilembus persalinus. Next base: position 88,167 of record LDAU01000095.1, on the reverse strand, counting down.
TATTTTAATTTTGTTATTATTATTAGGGCTTTAAAGAACTATATGGCTATAAATTTTAACTTGCGATTAAATTAGGACTTGGAATATTTGTATTCATCAAGTTAAGCGTGTTTTAATGTCTTAATTTTTTGGCCAAATTATTAGCTGCAAATTTGTAGGGTTAGGAAGACTGATCCATTCTTTAAGCTAATTTATTATTAAATGGCATTCTTTTAATTTGCAATGAAGCGCCCATATTCAAAGCTACTTATTATTTTGGGTCTTTTTTTGTGCCAAAATACCCATTAATTTAATTTGCTCTTTTAATTATTCTTTATTAATTACTGTTTTTGGGATGGTTTGAAAAAAAAGCGTTTCCCCCCAGTTAAACACTTGCTGTTAAATCTTTGGAGTTTAAAATTAGCCCTGATTGTGTTATACTTTGAGTAATGTCTTTAGGACCCCTTAAAGGCGTGTGAAAAATTGATTTGTCGATTTTTTTATTGTTAATTAAATTTCCTATATTGGACCTTCTTAATATGTTATCACTTGCATCTTGTTAAACCGTTTTTTATTTTATTAAAAGGTTTTGGTGGCTATAGGGGGCCTATAAATATTTATAGATAAATTATTGTATATAAAAAATATAATAAATAGCAATAATAAAGGTAAATATAAGATTTTAATATAAAATATATAAATTTTTATAAAAATAATTCTAGATTTTTTAATTAATTAATTAAAAATATGTTTAAATACTGTTTATTTAATTATTTATGAATTTTTTATTTTTTTACCTGTTTAATGTCCAAGTTAACATCTGATATTTTGAAAATATCTTCCTAATTGAGGTCCTTTTACAAATTTGAACTTGAATTTTTTTCGTCTCTTTAAAAGAGCTAGTTACTTTTTTAGAGTCTAATTTGATTAACTGCATTTTTAATTTCTTCTACTTCTAAATGGTTATTATTTAAAACGATTTATTATTCTTCATTTTGAGAAGGGTCTTTATCTTTGATTGACTGTTGATTTGAATAATTGTATTTTTATTAGTTAATATTAATATTTATATTATTTTGATTTTAGTTCAGCATATTGTGCGAAGAAGAATGCTGTTAGATATTAATATTGAATTCTTCTTATTATTGAAATTATTATTACTATTATTATTACTATTATTAATCCAAATCTATCTCTATTTCTTCGCCTTAAGAATCGAATTCCCGGCCAATTTAGTGATATTATTCGAAATCTTGGTCTTATGGGTTAATTATTTCCTTCATGTTGTGCAGAATTGATTTAATTTTTCCTTAAATTGCATCTTTTTCTTCGTCTCTGATTTCGTAAAATTGAGAGAGAGTATTTTACTGTTGGCTGGAAAAGGGCTGTTTTTTTTTGTTTTCTTCTAGTAATTTCTGAAAAAAATTGAAGGATTTGTAGACCTGGTTGTAGGAGTCGCCTGAAAGAAGCCAGAGTTTGGAATTGATTTCTTTGTCTATGAAATTGATAAAATCTACTGAATTTTCTTGGGGCTTTTGGTTTATGTTCACTATTCCGAGGATTTGAAGGTCTTTTTCCCAGATTTGGGCTAGTTTTTCCATGTGTTTTTCGTGGTAATTGGGACTGTTTATTATTCTTACATACTGTTCTTTGTATTTTTTGGTTTCTTCGGGGTTCAGCTCTCTTTTTGCGTAAATTATTCCGTGTAAACCTAAATTACAAATTTAAATATTTAGAATTTTGAGTTAATTAATTATATAATTATTTAATTTTTTTTAGATTACCTTGTTTATGAAGATTATTTTACATGTTTACGAGGTTTTCCTGTTCTAAATAATTTAATTTGAGAACTTATTCCATTATTTCTATAGGACCTTTACAAAATAATGTTGAGCTTCCATTTTTTAAATTTGCTACTGTGTTTAATTTTACTACTACTGATAGTTTTTCTCTTTTATAGTAGTTATTAATCCCAATTAATTCGAATTCTTTTAGTTAATCCTTTAAAAAAATGGTTAAATTATTAGAATACTAAATATTTATTAATAAAAGCTATTTTTTACATTAATTTTTGTTTGGAAAATGTTTTATTTATTGGATTATATAACAGATTTTGAATAAGTATAGCCGCATATATGAGCAAAATTTAAAATTTCTTATTCTTGTAAATTTCTACTTTCAAATTCATACTGTTCTTTTTTAAGTTGAGTAAATGTGTACTACACAGTAGCTTCATGACAAACGGTGAGTGCCTTAAATAAATTAATAAAATCATAAAAATATGTATAAATATAATATATTTATAATTTTAAAATCTATAAAATAAGTTAAAAAATTTAATTTTACAAAGAAGTAATAAATATAAGAATAACTTAAAATTAAAAAATGGATATTAATGATAACTTAATTATAAAGAATTGAAATTATAATAATGATAATTATGGATAAATTAATTATTTTAAATATTAAAAATTATAAAAAGACAATTAATGCAAATTAAGAAATTAATTAAAACTAAATTTAAAAAAATTAATTTTTAAATTTAAAAACTAAAAATCTAAAAATAAAAAATTAAATTTAAAAAATTAGAAAATAAATTAATTTTTTTTACGAGCATGAGTTCCTGGACCTTGTTATTTTTAGTTTATAAGACTTAATCTTTGACATTTTGAGAAGATTTTATGTGTTTAATTTTGTGGAGGGAGTTATTTTACTACTAGACTTCATTTTCCTGCAATTTTTCGATAAATTCTGAATTAGAGACCTTGATAAGCATTTTGGGGTCTACATAGGTTAAATCGATGTTATTTTTTTTTTGCAGTTAAAAATCTGAGTCGAGCAGGTTTTCCTGGAAAAGCGGTTCGTTTTCTTAGAAAAAGCTGCTGTTTTTTCTTAATTTATTTTGCTTTTTTTTTTGCTTTTTTTGGGAGTCGTTGAGGTGGCTCAGGTTTTCTTCCAGGCTGTTTTGACTCGGGATTTCTTTTAGAGAGATTTTTAGACGCGATTTGTAGTCGTCCTGCAATTTTTTGGAACTTACTAGAGATTTTAGAGAGTTATTGTTGTTTATTTGGGGTGTTAGAGGCGACTGTTCGCTGCTTGAGTAGGATCTGACCTTGTTTTTTAGTTTTTGGAGGGGGGAGGAGTTTTTGTTCATGTTTTCTGAGTTTTTTTTTCGTTTTGGGACTGGAAAATTAATCGGTTTAAAAAAATGTAAATTTGTAATTAAATAAAGTAAATATGTAATTTAAACATAGAAATTAAAAAAAATTGAATTTAATCTAATTTATTTAATAAAAAAGGTTTTTTTTTTTATAATTTTTTTACTGGATTGGGATTTTTGAGTAGACATTTCGCTTTTATTTTTGAGAAATTGTTGAATACTGAGGTTTGAGGAGTTTTTGAGGAAATTAGTGGCTTTTTTTGACTAATTACGGAAAGAATTTGGGTGTTCTTCTGAGATTTCGCTGAGTTCAGCTTTTGGTTAGTATTAAATTTCCTTATTGGATTTATTTTTGTTAAGAATTTACTACTGTTCTTCTTGAGAGTAAGTTTTGAACTGGATTTCGTGCTGACTGGTTCGGCCCAGAGAGGGCGTAATTTAGTTGTAGTTTTCGTACTCGAATTACAGTTTTTGACTGGGCGATTGTCTGGGGTTTAAAAGAGAGTCGTCGTTATAATTATTATTATTATTGTTTTTGGGAATTGAGAGGTTTTGCTGAGTGTTTGAGTTTTGCTGCGGTTTTTGGTGCTGCGAGTTTTCACGGGACTTAATTTTTTTGTCGAGGTCTTGGGAGTTGAAAATTTGGTTGAAAATTGCTGTTCGGTGTCGTTCGTCGGTTTGACGGTTTTGGAGGATTTCTTCTAGTTGTTTTTGGTTGTTTGAGCTTAAACTGTTGTTGTTGTTGATAAAATTGTTGTTGTTGTTTTGGAAGTCGTTGTCTTTTAATGTGAATTCGAATTTGCCCGTTTGATTGTTGTTATAAGTTATTTCGGGAGTATTGTAGTTAGAGTTCTCGCTGGAACTTTGTATGATTTTGTTTAGTTTTATTAGGTTTTGGGTATTTGGGTCGGTAATTTATTGTTATTAGAAAATTTATAGGTCTTTATTGTCTTAATCGCTGTTTTTTACATATCTTTTACTAGTTTTTCTTTTGAGTTAATGAATTATTCCTGTGTTTTCTAAGCCTAAAATTTAGTTAATTGGATCGTTTTTTAGGTCATCTTCATTTTCTTCAGAGGTATCTGATTGACTTGAGTTTCCTTCTGAAATACTTTTCTCCTTAAAATCTAGTTTTTAGAAATTTGATTAACAAAAAAATTAGTAAAAAAAAGCTTAAAAAGAAATTAAAAATTAATAAAATTTACTTGTGAATTTATTTTTTTGCTGGTTATTTTTAGTATTTGTATTTTTGGAAGAGAAGCTGACTTACATAGTTTTTACATGATGTTGTTTAATACTGCCATCATCATAAATTTGCTTTTTAAATGAATGCTTATCAAAATTATTGGCAGATGTTTATGGGATATAATTTTAAGTGTTATAAAAAGTCATATTATTAAGACTGGTCATAGAAGATTATTATTAATAATTTTATAAATATTATTGTTATTGTTATTGCTATTGATTTGTATTTGGGGCTAGTAAATTATTATTATTATTTTAATCTTTGTTGGAATAAGTATCTTGCTGATTATATTATTATTACTATTAATTTTAAATATGAAAATTTTAAACCTCATTTTAATTTTCATTTTCATTTTCATTTTCGATTTTATCTATTTTTTTGGCGCTTAAATTTGCATTTGAGTGAATATTTGGTTATTTGTACTGGGCTGAATTTTGGTACTAAATACTTTATAAATAGGAGGCGAGCTGAGGGGTTCCAAAAGTGTCTGAATTTTGATAATCTGAAGTTTATGCGTTTTAAGAGTTGTAATTTTGTTCGGTTACAAATTTATTTTTGGATTTTCTCTGTTTCATATTATAATTTTGGTTTTTATATTTATCATCATTTTCATTCTCATTTTCATTTTCATTTTCATTTTCTTATTAATCTCCTTTTTATTCTTCAATTTAATAATTGTTTTAGTTTTCGATTATGTGGTCGGATTATTTGTAATCTTCACTTTTTGAATCTTCTTCTTTTTCAGGTATGGTTTCTGGTTAAGAATTTCTGGATTTTTCGGAATTATCCGGTTTATCAGAATTTTAAGAAGTTTTTGTTTTATTTATTTGATTATTTTAATTATTTTAAGGAGTGGATTCTTCTTCCAATTCGTTTTTTTTACCTGAATTTTGATTTTTTTAAATATAAACTGAATTAGAGGTCAAACTTTCAGTGTCTTCAAAATCACCGAAATTTTGAATCACTTAGTTTTTATCGAAATTAAAGTTTAAATTTTGATAAGCTTGATTAAAAGAAAATGTATGTTTTTCATTGCTATTTTTTCCAGGAGTTGTTAGTTAATCATTATCTTTTAAATATAATTTGGAAAATAAATTTAAGTTGTCGTTTTAGGATTTTTCTTAGGGAATGCAAGACTATACTTCGTCTTATTGATTTTCATCTTATTGTTATTATTATTTAGATTAAATTGATTCCTTTTCTTATAGTTGTTAGGAGTTTTAAGATTTACTGATTTGTTAAAAAATGAATTTAAATTTTAAATAAATTTATATTTAAATTTTGAATTTTAGATAGTTTAATGAAAAAATAAAATAAATAATAATTATTAATATAAATTATACTAAAAATAATAAATTTACTTATCGAAGGAAAAATGCAATTCTTTTTAAAGTATTTCTGAATTTTTGTAGTCATAGTTGATGATTTGCTATGGGGAATTTTTTTCATTTTCAAAAGAGGCCAATAAAGATGGGGAATTATGATTATAATTTTAGTCTAATTTTATATTTTACACATTTAAATTCTCTAAATTTTAATTAAAATTTTGTCCTTATAACTAAATATTTTATTAGGCTCGATCAGGACTTTATGCTATCTATTATTTTTTTTAGCTGTGAACTGGAGAATAAATAGATTCTTGTTTATTTTCTACATTTTCATCTACTTATTGTGCAATTGAATTTGAACTAAAATCTGATTTTTTACTTTCATTTTGACTGGGAGTAAAGCTGGAAATTGCTTCTTAACTTTACTTAGAAGACTAAAAAAAAATAAAAAAAAATAAAAAAAAATTAGCAATAAAGCATTTTATTTATTAAAAAATAAATTTATATTAAATTTGAATTCATCTTAAATTTTTTAAATATTTTTGTTTAATTTACATAATCTTCGTCTTCGTCGTCATATTCATGTAACTATTTGGAAACTTCTATATTTAGTTATTTTGGTTTATGGAAATGATTTGAAATATTTTTAAGTTTTTCGTTATCGAAAGGTTTTTACATGTTAAAAGGGAGAACCAATTACATTGACTGTGTTCTTTCTCTCATTACTCCTTGATTTTATTTACGTTGTATTTTTAGGTCTTCACAGGCTTCTTGGAGGTCGGGCATGTTGAATTGAAAATACTGGTTTCCGATTATGATTGAACTGTTTTTTATTTTTAATAAATTTAGTTTTTATATTTATTTTATGATGAAAATATAAAAGTTTCTGTTTTTTTGTTTTATTTTTAGTTTTATATTTTTATTTATATTTATTTGTAAAGGAAATTAAATAAATCTTATTTTATTTTTGATTATAAAATTATTTTTTATTTTTATTTTTATTTAAAATATTTTTACTCTATTTGAGATCCTTGTAGCAAGGTTTGAGACTGATCCATTACTACGTAGTCAATTTGTCCTAAATTTGCGAAAGAACTTGCGTTATTTATAACTATTTTTCTGTGGAGAGATTTTGCTTTTTTATTTGCAGTGTAAAATTGAACTTTTAAAATAATAAATATAACATCCAAAAGTGTGTATCCAAGTGTAGGCAATAAGGTAATATATAGTATTAAATAGTCTAAAAATATCGAAAAATATGAATTTTCTGTGTAATCTTAGAAAACATCTTAAAAAACCTCGTTATCTTAAGACGCTGATTTAGCTATAATTGTGATTATTGAGAAAAAAAAACTTAGGAAAATCATGAACAGAAAATAGTATTACATGTAAATTTCTATTTTGCTAGATTTATATGTTTAATATCTTGAATTTTTCATAATATAGGTATCCATTCCCGCATACAAGACCATTCCGTAAACGCTGTTAAAAATTTTAAATTTTAAAAAATTTTATAGAATAAAAGTAAAATTTAAAAACAAGTATTTTTATTTATAAGTATATGAAATATATAAAAATTTATAATTAGAGATAAAAATAATATTTAAAATTAAAGAAAATAAGTATTAAGTTATTTGATTAAATATATAGAATAATTTTAATTTTCTTTACTATTTGGAAGTTCTTATGATGGAACCTCTAGGAATTACGTTTTCAGAGGTTATTTGACAGGATTTTGGATCGTTATTTAATTTAAAATAGCCTAAAAAATCGCTTAAATCGCAGGTTGCCTTGTTATATTCTACTTTTCCAGTTAAAATTGTCTTGTATTTTCTGAAATCTCTTTTTAAGGGATTTTTTTTATTAAGAACTAGAAGAATATTAATTTAAATTAGAAAGATTATTAATTTTTATAAATTTATATAAAAAATTTAGATTCTTTTATTATTTATTTTTATTATTATTATTTTTATTTGTTTTACTTTTTGTTTGGTCACAAGCTACTTTTCTTACTAAGTTTGATTTACCATCTGTACTTAATTCGTCAGTATATACTACGCATTTTCTGTCTTAAATTTCATTTGTGTCTAAAATTAAAATATCTGCGGGTGAAATTTCCCCTTTTTCCAAATATATTATATTTCCAACCTAATTTAAATTTATATTAATTTTACTAATTTAAATTTTATTACTAATTTTTACTAATTTTTTTTTAAAATTAATATAAATTACTTTTAAATCTTCCCATGCAATATCTTCTTCAAGTCCTTATTCATTTTCTTTTGTATTTTTCCAAATTACGCCTCGCTTTTTGTTTTATTAATTAAATTTATTTAAAATATTATAAAAATTAGTTTTAAATTTATTTTACTTTTGCTAATTTTTAATTTATTCTTTGGTCGTTTTCAATTCTGAGTACGTTGTAAAAATATTCTCTGAATAAAAAAACAGCTATATTCAATAACAGTGGGGTTACGGTAATTGTTCTTAAATTAAAATAAATAAATTAAATTTTTATTAAAATTGATAAAAAATGCATTTATACTTATATTAATTATTTATTTAGATTTTAAATTTTAAATTTAATATTAAGTAAAATAGAAAATTTAAAAATATTAAATTTAATATATATAAAAATTTTTACACTTGGTAGGGACTATCAATACTAGGTATTAGAATAATTATGGTCATTATTAAATAATATATATTCGCAATTCTGGTGAAACAATATTTAAGACATAAAGGTAAAAAATTTTAATTCTAATAATTAAAGTATAAAATAAATAAATTATAATTACTAATTAATAATATTTTATTATATTAAATTTAATAAATATAGTGTGATTTTGCATTTTAAACCAAAAAGTATTATTATAAAATATTATGCTATAAATTAATGTTTATATAAATTTTATATATATATATTAATGTATTAATTTATAATAAGTATTTTTATTTAAGTTTTATTTTTTTACTGTATATTTGGCTGTATTTATTTAGTTATTAGGGAAGTCTGTAAAAGCAGAGGGGGCTCCCTTTCTGAAATCAAACTATATATATAAATAAATGTTAAAATAAATATATATGTATATAAAATAATAAATATACGCAATAATAAATATATAAATAAATGTAAATAATTTTAAAATAATGTTTTATGCTAATTTTTTCGAAGATAATTTTATTTTTTAAGCAAAAAAGTATATAAAATGATTTTTTAGGGTAAAATAAGTAAAAATAAGTAAATTAAAATAAATAAATTGTAAAATTTTAAAGCATTATTAGTTAGTAAATTGTGTGGATTTAATAAATTTTTAAAAAATTTACGCTGATTCTTTCGATTTCTTCTTATCTACTACATTTTACACATTTGTACTGTTTTAGTTGTATTGGATATTACGTCATTTTATAATTGTAAAGTTATTTAAGTTTTTATATTTTTATTGATTATGATATTAATTTTTAGATAAATTATCGTTTGTTAGTATTTAATAATAATAAATGTTTTTATTTGTATTTGCAATTAAAATAAAAATAACAGATATCAATATTTGTATTTTTAGAGTTTGAAGTATGTTGATTATTGTTGATTTTTCCTTTTTTTTAATTTTTTACTCTGATTTTTTTATTGGAAAATATGTTGATTTTTTATTTTGAGAAATTTTTTATTTTTATTTTATTTTGTTTATTGAAATATTGATTTTTTTAAAGAGTTTTATTAAAATAATAAAGTGATAATATAAATAAATGATTAAACCAAAGAATTTATTTTTTGTAATTTATTGAAAAAATTAATTTTTTAAAATAAATGAATGAACATATGTTGGTAGTATTATTATTTAAGTATTTTAATCAAAAAATTGTTATAATATTAAGAATTGTAAAAAATTACTAGTTTTTATTTTATCTTAAATTTAGTTAGGACACTTATATTTTTTTTAAATGTTTATTTAATAAATATTTTTAAATTTTTATTTATTTGATGAATTTTTAAAATAAATTTTATATTTAAAAAAAGTAATAATTTCCTACTTTCAATGATTTGTGTCTAAAATTAAAGATTAAATTAATTTTAAAGAAGAATTTAACTATATGAAATTAATTTATTTAAAATGATGACTTTTATGATTGTTTTTTAATTTTTAAATTTACAATTTTAGAAAAATACAAATACTTAGTGTTTAATTTGAAGTTATCTATTTTTTTGAAAAGAATTATATATAAAAAAAATTCTAAAATTAGATTATAAATAGTATAATAAATTTATATTTAGGAATAAATATGAAGATAAAATTAATTGAATTAACAATTTTAGAAATAAATAAAAGATTTTTGTTTAATATTAATAATAGATTACGAATTTATTGAAAAAACATTTTAATTATTTTTTTTATAAAATTGGTATTAAGTTTGTAATTTAAATTCTATTTTAGAATCATATTTAATAATTTAATCATAATGTTTAATTATATATTATAAATATATATATATATGTTTTAAGTGTATACATTTATTTATTAAGGGATTTAAATTTTTCAGTAATAATTAATATGAATAATTAAAAATAAAGTAAAGTAATTTAATTAAGAAAAAAATAAAATATATTTATAGACCTTTAATGAAATTAATTGAACCAATTAATTAAATGATTAATATTAATTTTTGCTTTTGTATAAAATATTTAAACTTAATATTAGTATAATAATAGCGATTATTAAATTAATTTAAAAATCATTTTTTTTAGCTATAAAAGTAAATTATTTTAATTTATTTATTAATACATATTAATTAAGTTTATTAGAATGCATATTATTTTTATTAATATTATTTTAAATTTATATCAATTTAGTTTATTTTTTATTTTGAATTTTTATTTTATTAATTTTAGTCATTATATTACTATTTTTCATTTTATAAAATAAGCTTATTTTTTTTTTTATGTATCTGTTTTTATTATCCTGATGATTTTTATTGTATTTTTTTTTTAATTTTAAATAATTTTAATTTATGCTCACTATTCAGTATTAGAATCTTGGGTATCTTCTTAATCTAAATCTTCTTCAGTTTCTTCACTTTAATTTTCTTCTATTTCCATTTAATTTCCAGCTTATTATTCAGAATTTCCTTATATTCTTTATTAAATATTTATATTATTATTAGAATTTCTTAGCAAATTTAAACTATAAATGCAAAAATAATTAAAAATAAAGTTAATTAAATTAAATTAAATTATTTAAATTTATTTGAATTATTACTCTTCTTGAATTTCGAAATCGGGATACTAAAATAAAATATCAACAATTATATATTCATTTTAGAAATTGGAGACTTACACATTATAGAAATTTTCGAATTAATTACAAAATTTATGGTGTTTAACTTTATAATAAGCAATTAAAAGTTGTTCAATTGTGCAATTTTTTTCCAGAAAAACTTCAGTATGAAAATCAATTTAATTTATCAACTGTTCTTTTTGTCTTTAGAAATTCGCAAATTGCCAGCCCAAATTGAACTTGTGGAAAACCGGCTCTTAATTTCGGAAAATTAGAGGCACTGGGAAATTTAACTCTAAATTTTAAGATTTCTTTTAATCTGTTATCAGTTTCTGTATGTTTATATTATCTATACTATTATTGTTTATACTATTATTGTTTTTTATACTATTATTATTACTGTTATTTGAATTTTCGCCGTTTGAGTTTGGGAATTTTTGGGTTTGGGAGTTTTTCCTTGGGGTTGGGGTTGGGGTTGGGTGGTAGTTTACTGTGTAGATATATTCGTTTTGCGGTTGTTGTTATAATTATAATAATTCTTTAGTTTAATTTTGATTTTAATTTTAATTTTGATTTTAATTTGAATTTTGATTTGAATTTTGATTTTAGGTAACTATGTCTTTTTCTAAGATTTTAATTGATTTTAAATGATGATTTTATGGATTGAGCGTTTTTTTGATAAATGTGTGTATGAAGCCTAGGTTTTCTAGTTGAAATTGTATGGGTTGTTATATGGGCTGATTTTATTTTTCTTGTATTTGTTGGAGAGTAGGCATTTATGTCTTTTTGTAAAAATTTAATGAAAAAATTAAAATATTTAAAATAATATAAAGTTAAAAATTTTACTTGTTATTTGGAAATGTTGTGCATTATTTTTTTGAAATCGTATTTATTGATATTTTGGAAAAGTTTAGTTTTAAGTTTTAGGTTTCCCTATTTATAGTTATTTTAAAGTATTTCTTGTATTTTTTGTTAATATTTTAGTTGGAAATTGCTTAGCATATTATAAAGCTACTATAAATTTATTTAATCTTTAGGGATAGTTAGATAATCAAAGGAGAAATTAATTTGATACAGGTGCGGGAAATAAATTTCAAATTTTTTTTCTATATCTTCTATTATTTATTTTAAAATATTGAGATTATTTTTTTGATTTTCGTATATTTTTAGTAGATTTAGATATTAAATATCTGTTTATTTGACTGCCTTTGGGTTTTAATTGATTAAATTTTGATAATTATTGGTCAAAAAATTAATTTTTTGCTTAATCAAGTCTTAATTAAACTAGGGGTTAAAAATGGACTCATTTTCGAGGGAAAATTTGAAAAAGAGGTTAAATTTGACTATAAGGCTGTCGAACTGTGTTTTTTGCTGAGAAGAACGGGCAAAGGCGATTTATTCTAAGGTATTTTGAAGAAGCTCAAAATTTTTTTCGAAGTCGAGCAAATTGTTAGTGAAATTGAGAGTGAGTTCTTGGAGGTAGAAATGGTCGTAGTTTTTGTTAGTGTTTTGGTTTGTTAGGTGGAGTTGTTTGTTGATGAGGTTTTGGTGGAGTTGGATTTGGGGCAGGCTGTTTATTTTTGTTATTTTGTAGGAGAAGAGGCTGTTTTTTTTGGGGCAGTATTCTATTTCGTCCTGGATTTTTAGCAGTTTTTGCCTTTGTTGGAATTGGAATTAGAATTGGGGTTTTTGGGCGGGTTGTTGTTGTTGTTGGTTTTTTTCTTGGTTGTTTTGGTGTTATTGTTGATGAGATTGGTTTGTAGAATTTAATTAATTTGTGTTTTGTTATGACGGTTATTCGATTAAATTTTCTTTGTCTGAATTGCCGATTTCGTCTTGAGAGTTTTGCAAAGAGTCGTTTTATAATGAACTATTATTATTTACATTTAAATTATTAGTATTTTGAGAATAACTTTGATTATTGTCAACAATCGGAGTTCCCGGTTGTTCTTCGTAGCTGCTTGAGCTTTTAAAGATATAAAAAAATCAAAAAAAATTAAAAAAATTAATAAAGCTAGAAATTTAAAAACAAAGCTAATAGATTAATAAATTAATAATTTTATTATTTGAAATAAATGCATATTTTTTTTATTTTTTTACTGTTTAGAGACCGAGTGCTGATCTGACTAAGCTTCTTATTCTTCTAATATTTCAGTGTCTTAATTTTAAGATTCATTTAGAACATTTTCGCTTTGATTTTGAAACTGTTCGAAATTCCTTTTATTAGCGGAATTTTACGAATTTGAAGAGTTATTTTTTTCCAATTTTTTAAGAGAAGGGTTTTCGATGGGAAAATGAATTTGTTTTTGAGTTTCATTGTTATTATTTTTCTCTAAATTTTAAGAGATTTCTGGGATTTGCTGCACATTTTGAGAACACAGTTTTGGAACCTGTTTTTAGGTCAGTTACAAATCTGATTGCTAAGAGTTTTTGCCGTTGGGGTTGGTGTTGGGGTTGAGGTTTTCCATGTTTTTAAATTTTATTTTAAGCAGTTTTTGGTTTTTAATATTGATTTTTTGTTATTTTGGTTATTTTATTATTTTGATGTTTAGGTTATTTTGTTGTTGTTGTTGTTTATTTTTTTTTGGTTGGATTTTTTATTAAGGTTTTATTAATGAGGATTTTGGAATGGTTTTGTGGGAAGTTTTTTAATTTTTTTTGCTTGAGAGAGGAATTTAATTGAGAAAATTTTAAATTTTTTATTATTTGTTTGTTTTTTTGAGTGTTTTATTTTTGTTTTTTATTTTTTTATTTTGTTAGGTAATATTTAATTTGATTTGCTTTTTTTGATAATTATGATTAAATTTGTGAATAGTTTGCAGGTAATTTGATTAAAAAATAATAATTAAAAGAGGGATTTTTATTTAATTATAAAGTAGTTTAGGATTTGTTTTCGATATTTTATTTTTTTTGTGATTAATTTTATTTGTTCTATTAGTTTTTTTCCTTTATATTTATTTTATTTAAAAAAGGAGGGAGATTAAAAATTATATATAGTATATAATATATTATAAGGAAAACATAAAAATAGCAAAATAAAATAACAATTATTATTATTTGCGACAGATTTGTATATTAATCAATTTAAAAATTTATTTTATTAAAAAATATTTTATTTTTTTAATAAAAATATATTATTTTTCATTTTCTTTTTTTTATTTTTATTTTTGGCAGAGAAAATTGTATTTTTAGAAATTATGAAGACTTTTAAATTTATTATATTTATTAGATTATTAAATATTTATTTATGGCAGTGAATTGAGTTGTGTTTTAAAAAAAATTAAAGAATGAATAATAATTAAAATAACAATAATATAAATTTGTTATTTTATTAATTTTCTTTACTAACTAATTAATTCTGAAAAAAATCAAAAATAATAAAATTTAGAAAATTTCCATAAATGAGGCAAAAACTGTAATATATGAACAAAATTTTAATACTCTAGAAATAGGCAAATTAAATATAGTTAAATTTCCAAGGCCAGTTCAAAATGTCTACAAAAATGTTTAAAGCGATAAATAGTAAGTAATATGGATTCAATTAAAAAGCAAAAATAGTGTAATAATAATAATGGTAGAATAATAATAATAAAAATAATAATAATAAAAATTTATAAAATTAAAATAATTTGAGACAAGAAAATAGCAATTTTATTTCACAGAATTAAAATTCGGGTAATTTTTAACAAGTTTAAGGAAAGGGCGATAAAAACAGTTTTAAAAGTTTGGGTTTTGAATAGGAGATTTTAGAAATTCAGGGTAAAATTATATTAAAAATATCAAAAATTAAAGAAATATCAAAATTTAAATTAAAAAATATATAAAATAAAGAAAGAACTTTTAAAAATAAACATAAAAATAAAAATTTTTTTAGACGGGGAGGAGGGTTAGATTTTGGGGGTTTTGAAGAAAATTGAGAGTAAGATTTGGCGAAAAGAGAGGCTAAATTTGTCGGAAAGTGATACGATAGTGAATTTGATGGATTTGGCGTTGAAATTTTGCGAAAAGAGTGGGAAAAACGGAGAGAGGGGCGAAAATTAGGGGGGTAAGGCTGTTTTGAGGCAGATTTTGGAGATTTAGAAGATGAGTTAGGGGAAAATGGCCGGGAAGAAGGCGGAGCAGATTTTTGTGAGCAGAATGAATTTGTTGTGGGGAAGGGTTTTGGATGGGGAGAATTTTGAGGAGATTTTGGAGTTTTTGCCGGGGTTTTTGGAAGATAAAAGGTTTTAGGGGAGGGTTTTTGAAGTGGTTTAGGAGAAGATTTGGGAGGTTGTTTAGGGGAGAAAATAGGGGAAAAAATAGAATAATTTTAATTTAGAAAAAAAATAGGGAAAAAATTGGGTTAGAGAGAATTAGGGCGATAAGAATTAGAAAAATAAGTATAAGAAAGAGCAGATTTAGGTTATTAGGCTGGGGTTTTATTATTTTAGTTTGGGGAAGTTTATGAATTTTGGGAGTGGTTTTAATTTTAATTAGAATTAGAATTAGAGTAGGTCCAGTAATTTATAATTTAATTTTATTATAAAATTTTAAATTATAATTATTTTACGAAAAAAATAATTTTTAGGTTTGTATTTGAGGAATGAAGAGAAATTTTTGGGAGTTTGTAGGGAATTTTACGGGATTTTGTAGGAAATTAAGCAGGAAATAAGGAGAGAAAAGGAGAGCGAGAAGACAAATTTGATGAAATTAACAGTTTAGTAGAAAATTATACAGTGGGAAGAGTTGATTAAGTTGTAAAAGGGTATTTTTACTGGGATTTCTATAGTTAATAATATAAACAGCAAGGAACAGGACGTGTTTTGCGAGAAAGAACAGAGGAAATTTTTGAGGAAAATTGGGGTTTTTGAAGAAGAGGAAGAGGGGGAGAAGAGGGAGGGATTGATTTAGGAGGATTTTGAGGTTTTGGAGAGTTATTTGGTGATGAACGATTTTTAGATTGATTTTACTTTTTAGTATTTGGTTGGGTTTTTGGATTTTTATGGGAATTAGTTTGTGTTTAAGGGGAAGTTATTGCTTTTTATACAGAATAATTTTGAGTTTATGGGGGTTGAGTAGTTGATTAAGTATTATTTGAGTTTTTCTACTAAGAATTTTTGGTTTGAAGAGAAGTATTTTGAGAAGTTTATGAATAGATATTATAAGTGTTTGTTGGAGAATAGGAAATTAGGTAGATAAGATTTATAGTAGAGTTTGCTGATAAATTAGTAATTTGTAGTTTTATAAGAAAAATCTGAAGGAGAAAATAATTTAAGTATAAATTAACATTAATAATAAGAAAAAAAATAGATCAAAAAGTTAGGGCAGTGGGAAATTTATAACGGATTTTGGATTTTATCTCGAAATTTAGGAGATTTTCCTATTTAAGAATAAGTTTTAACAGAAAATTTGGAACAGATTTTGGAAATGATTAGAAATGATCTAGAAAATTAAAATTATTACGATATTATTGGCGCATTACAAGGCCTTATAAATTGGGAGATTTATTAGGGAATTCAAGCAAAAAGATATAAAAATTAATCTTTATATTAATAAAAATAAATACAAGAGTAGTAAATGGATTTAGATTAATAATAGAATTTAAATTAAAATTAAAATTAAAAAAGTAATATTTAGGATTTAAGTTAAGATTAAAATTCAAGTTAATTTAAAAACACACAGTTTTTTAAATTTTATTAAGAATTGTGTTAAAGCATAGAGAAAAAAATTGGGAATAGACCTGTAAAAAATAGTCAAATTTTAAGCATTTTGTAGCAAGCTATAAATTATTTGCAGTTGAGTTTTTAGGAAGAGAGTTAGGAATTTTTTAGTTAGGTAAAAATTAAAAAAATAAATTTTTAGTTAAAAAAGTTAAATTATTATTTAAATTAGATTAAATTTATTTTTATACATTTTTTAGAAATTTATAGAAAGTTTATATTAAAATTCGAACGAGCATTAGTAAAGGGCGAGTGGCAGGAATGAATAATATTAATAATAGTAGAAATAAGAGGAAAGAATGACTTTAAATAACAATAATAATAATAATTATAATTATAAAAATTAGGGATAAAAAAGTTAAACAGAGCAATAAATAGGAGAAATTGTGATAAAATTTTTCGAGTAGAAATATGGGTTAAATTTTTAAAGAAACGTGATAATTGGCAAATATGAGTGTGATTTGGGAGATTTTAATAATAAGCGAATTTTGATTGAAATTAACGGGGAAAGACATTTTAATTTGAGTTTTTTGAAGAATTGGGAAAAAAATTACAGTTAGAGGTAGTGGCAAGAGTTTAGACAGGCTCCCTATAACAGCAATTTTTAGATGAAGCTGAAAATTTTGGAAATGATGGGCTATAAGGTCTTGAATTTGGATTTTATGGAGTATATGATGGTTAGTTAGGATTAAATTTAGCTTGAGAATTTTGTGCATAAGAAAATTGTTAATTTTATGGAAAATTTGTGAAAATTTAATTAATTAATTAGTTTTAAATATAAATAAAAAAAATAAATAAGTGAAAATTAGTTAAAGTTAAATTAATTTGATGAATAAAATTAGATGAAATTAATGAAAATTTGGGAAAACTTTATATTTAATTTATAAATAAATAATATTAAATAAATAAATAAATAATTAACTGTTTTTTAAATAGATACTAATTATATATAAATATTTATATTTATGAGATAATTTATTTTACAGTATAATATAATATGGTGTAATATATAAATAAAGTATAAATAGTAAATATTGTCAATTGGCGTCTTATTTCATGAGTTGTAAAAAAATTTTGTCTGCAATTTCTTCTTATATTTCAGGTTAATTAGGGGCTTTTGCTTTTTAAGAAATTAAATAACTTACATGAGCTAAAAAGTCATTATACTCTTATTTTTCAATTATTTCTTCTGGTTATAAATTTTCAGATTGTTATGATTCCTATTTTTCAATTAAAAATTATATTAAATTTTAAGAATTTTCCAAATTTTCTAAATTTTTTTTATTTTCATTTGGATCTTATTTTTGTTTTTAAAGTTAGATATTTTCTTTAATTTTTGAAATTAAGTATTGGTTATCGAAAAGGTTGGAATTTATATCTAAGGTTTGAAATTCATGTAGGACATATTGTAAATAACAATTAATGTTTTGTAAGAAATCGGAGATTAAAAGATTTTTTGGTTCTTTTTGATTTTTTTTGGGTTTTTATTTTTCTTATTTTTATTTTGAGGGATATATTGACTCAATTTACTTGATTTTACCCCAAAGAGCTACGATTGGAAAAGGCAACTTGTTAAAAGTACCAGATTTCTAAGTATTCATAAGATTTTCAGGTAAACTAAATTAAAAGTAATTTTTTTAAAATAATTTATACTTCTTAAATTTTTATAAATTTTTTAAAATTTTACTCGTTTAGATAAATTTAAGATGAAGGAGAAAACCAAAGGTTTCTAAGGTCTTTAGAGTTATTTGAAGATTATATTTTTGCTTGTAAAAAATACCTTATATCTATAAATTCATAGTCAAAATTAATGAATTTTTCTTGATTTTCTTCTAACTGACTTATTATTTACTGTTTTTGTTCTTAAGTTGCTTTTATTTGACTAGGCGGTTTAATTACGGACAGATAATCATCTTCTGTACTTTTTTTTAGAAAAATAAAAATAATTTAAAAAATATTTTTTATGTTTTATTTATTAAATTTTTAAGTAGATAAATTTAAAAAGAATAATAAATAAAAATCATTTTGTTTTTATAAATAATTATTTATTTAATTATTTAATTACCCTACGTAGAGTCCTTTAAACTAAAATTGCTAGGAATTTAGTTGTTTTTCATTAAAATTTAAATTATTTGCTCTGAGACCGGTATCTACTATATAAAGAAATTTTAAAGTATGGATTTGGTTTTATTATTATATGAAGTTAAGAATTTTATCGAGAAGTTATTAATTTTTTAGGTTTTTTTGTTATTTTTCCATTTTATTTTAAATTTCAAGTTATTTTCTAGATGTTTTTTATGAGTTACTTTTTTTAAAAAAAATAATTTGTTTGTTTATTTATATTGTTTTTGTTTTGAAATTAAATAAAAAAATAAAAATAGAAAGATTTAAGGAATTTATTAAAAGGTTTTATTAGGTAATTTGGAAAGTTATTTCAATTGATAATATAAAAGAAATTAAATGCTTATTAATAAATTAATAATTATAAGTTTATTAAAAATATTATAATATTTTATAGTTTACTTTTTATTTAAAAATATTAATTAAAATATTTTTGTGGTAAAATACGCAATTAAATAATTTTTTTTTTATTTATAAAAATTTTAATTTAAATTTGTAATTTTCACTAATGATCAGAGGCTTTTTAGGCTTCTTCTATAGTTTTGTATTTTATTTGTTTATTTTTTGTATTTACGAACAAGGTTTAAAAACCATAGGGATAAGTTTATTTCGATTTATTACTGAAATTACAGTTATTTTATAGTTATAAATTGGAAGACTAAGCTCTTGCCCTTGAAAATTTATTATTACAATTAAAATTATTATTATTATCATTAAAATTTTCTGTTGTTTTTTGGATTTATAAGGTTTTTTTTTGGAAATTTAGTTGGTTTTATTTTTGCAGTTCATGTAGTTCTTGGGTTTTGACTAGGTTGTTATAGTTATTTGTGAATTATTATAAAGAAGTTTTTCTGGGGGCGTAGGGTCTGAATTGGTTTAGATAAGATTCGGTTGTGTAGTTTTAGTTGTACATAAGTGTTTTATATTAAGAAGGAGAGGTTTTTTCTAGAGATTAGGATTATTTTTGACTATTTTTATTTTTTTAATTTTATTTTTATTTTTAGTTTTAGCTTATGTTTTCTTATGTAAATTTATATTATTAGGTTGCTTATTTAGAGTAAATTGGACTTTTGTTTGAAGAAAATTAGGAATTTGAAGAGTTGTTTTAGAGAGTTTAGGAACGAGTTTTTGAATCTGCGAGGAAGGTTATGTCAACTGGCACTTTTTTTACATTGTTTAAATTTTTGTATTTTGTCTCTAATGTACTTGTCGCATTTAATTTTTGAATTAAAGTTTATTGATCATGAAAATGCTGAGAAGATTTTCGGAAAGATTATACTGTTGATCCGAAATTACTGCCTCTTGTCGTGTTTTGAGGATAAAAATTATCCTAAGTTCTAAGCTTGGAAATGAAATGCTTTCTTGTTTAATTATCAGTATATGAGTTATATAGCCCACCCTAATTCAAAAAAATTTTATTTTATTAACAAATAATAATTTAAATTTTGGTTTTTAGTACATATTTAAAAATTGTAGTGTTTTTTATTTATTTTTTATTTTCTTTATTTCACAGAAAAAAAAAAAAAATTCTAAAAGTAGGTAAGACAGAACAAATAAAATAAAATAAAATAAAATTTATATTAATATTAATATTTATAAATGGGGGAAATTTAGAAAAATTTAAAATAATTAAAAATAATTAAAAATTTTACATTATTAGAAATAATATACTGGTCTCTACCCTAACCATCACTTCTATAATGAGTTTATTTATTGCTTTTTGAACTATTATAATTAGAAAAGGGGTTTTTTTAGTGGGCAAAAGGAGTTTTAACAGAAGTGTTCCAGTGAGAATTTTTCTGGGCAAAGACATTTTTTCCAAGGTAAGTTGTTTTTGAAGGGGCGACGTTGAAAATTTCGGGGCCAAAATTTCCGTTCACGTAAGTGTCTCGGCCGGAGCCTTGGGCTCTGTAGTTGGGGACTGGAATTTTTTGCGCCATTTTTGCTTTTTTTTTTTTAGTTTTTTTTTTTTTAAAGTTTTTTTATATGATTGGTAGTATTTAAGGTTTATTTGTTTTATTTATTTATTATTAATTAATTAATTTATTTATTTATTAATTTTTTTTTGGATGGATTTGTGGTAATTGAATATTCATTTTTTATTTTTTATTTTTTTTATTTAGTATTTTTTAAGGAGAAGAAGGGATTAGAATTATGATTGATTTTAGGTAGATTGAAAAAAAAAGAAAAGCAGAGAGAGAAAAAGAGATTGTAATAAAATTAGTAGTTTTTTTATATTTTTATTCTGGTTTATAAAGAAAATAAATTTTTTAGTGCGAGTAGTTATTAATAAATAAATAAATGAATTTATTTGAATTATATTTTTTTTAATTCAGAAAAATTGGGCATATTCAGGAGGCTTATCTATTCTTCTGTATCCTTCAGGGGCTTAATAAATTTATTTAGTAACAGTTTTTTGTTCGTAACCAGTGCCTCTAGGAACAGGTTCGCCCTAGGTTTGAATAATTTAAGAAGCTCTTGGTTGAGGTTATTGTTAAGAGTTGTAAGATTAATTGGATTAATGTAAAAATTATTATTATTAATTTTATTAATTTTATGTAAATTATTGTTATTGTTATTGTTATTAAGGCTAAGTTTATTATTTTTAATTAGACTATAGTTATTTTATAAAGGTTCTTTGGTTTGTAGGTTGTTCAGTTTGGGGCTGGATTTGTTGATTTAAATTTTATTAGGAAAAGAACTGGTTTTAATGAGACTGTTATTATTATAATTATTATTAATATAATTATTATTGATTTTGTAATTATTATTAAGGGGCAGCAATGACTTATCTTACAAATTATTGTTATTTTTATTATTATTATTGTTAGGGTAATTATGACTATATTTGGATTGGCTGCTGAGATTATTGGTAAGAAATTTAATGAGTTTAAGGCGAAGAAGAAACAATTTGAGATCTTCTGATGGCTTTTTACTGTTAAGGGGAGAAATTTAGCTGTTATTAAATTTAAGTTGGGCCAACTTATTTGGGAGGCGAAACTGAGAGGAATTATTGTGGATTTTATTATAATTATTATTATAATTATTGTTATTATTGTAATTAATTTTATCTTATTTGGAATTATTATTATTATTGAGGATTTTGTTATTAGAAAATTTGTTAGGAATTTTGAGGTATGTAAGAGAGACTTTATTAAGACTAGGGGGCAGGAGCTTAAATTGAGGAGAAATTTTGGTTTATAAAGGGCTAAGATTATTAATTTTGCTGTAAAAATTGAGTTTGTGGCATACTTTAAAGTCTTTTTTACTGCTGAGAAAGGTGTTATTAGACTAAGGCTTTTTATTGTTATTCTCTATAAGCATTTTATTTTAAGTGAGCTTCGATTTAATCTTGTTTAATTTTATTTTTAAGTCTATATTCTTCCAGAATTTTTTCTACTTCAGAGGAAGTTTAATAGGCGAAAGCGCTGTTTTGGGGCTGATTTTTGTCTTTTAATTGGTCTTATTCGACTAATCTAGGGTCGATTCCGTCAAGAATAGGCTGGGAAGATAATAAGGGAGTTCTTTTATCGTTTTTGAAATTTTTTGTTCTTACTGGTTGTTCGGTATATTGTTCGTGGAGGTCAGGTTATTTTTGGTTCATTATTTGTATTTCTTGATGATAATTTGAGTTTTATTGGTTGAGGAATTAAGAGAGAATAAATTCACTTTATTCATTAAATTATTGTTATTTATTGGGCGAAATAGAACTTTCATGGGTTATTGGCTGTATTTCTTTATTATCTTAGGACCTGTTTATCTCTTCTTAGGCCTCTTTTAATTAAAATAATCTATCTGCTACTTGTATTCCTTCTAAACAGTAATATTCTATTGTTTAAAATAGATCTTCTACGTTTGGTCTTGTTAATTAGGATGGCTCAAGCATAGAATTTAAAAATTTGAAAAGTGTTTCACTGTATTATTATTTTACTTCTTATAAACATTAAGCTAAATATTCTTGATTTATCAAGAAATTTTTTGCATCATAAATTTGTGGTAATTTTTTTTGCAAAGCGCATTCGAGAACAACAACACCTAAAAACAAGGTAAAATTGAGTTTAATTTAATTTTTTTAATAAATTTTGCTATTATTTTTTAATTTTTATAATATAAATTTGACTATTATTTTTAATTTATTTTAATAAAGTACCTAAATTATATACATCTGATTTGTAGGTATCGAATTCAGTATTTTGAATTTTTTACTTAAGAGCTTATAATTGTTCGGGGGATAAATAAAGAGATTTGTTTTATTAAATTCCTTCTGAAATTGCGGTTTGATAAGTATTTAAGAAGTTATTTTTATTTGATCTGATTAAAATTTTTACTTTTCCTTCTTCACTTATTAAAATTGAGGAAGGTTTTATGTTGTTAAATTAAATTTCTGTATTTTATTTTGTAAATGCTAAGGCTGCAATTATAGAAACTAAAATATGCCATAATTCACTTTCATGGTAAGAAATATTGAGAGATAATCTAAAAATTTAAATGATAATTTTTATTACTCAAATTTAAGTTTTTCTTTTGAAAATATTTACCTTTAAGCAAATTCTTCTGCTAAAGTTAATTGTATGTATTGATAAGTATAGCTTATGGTATAGAACTGAAGAAAAATGATAAAAAATTATTTATTAGGAAAATTGGTTATTATGAATAATCGTTTAAAAATAGTTTTAATAATCAATTATAAAAATTAAATGAATAAAATTTAAATTTAATTGGAAAATTTTTACAGTGGAGCAAAATTCGTCTTTTTTTTCTGAATGACATTTTATCAATTTAAGAATTGATTCGTGCTCTAATTCCTTATAGCTTTTTAAATTGGCTTCTTCTTCCAAGTATTTTTTTTCATCTGCGTAGGTAAATATTTGTTCTACTATTTTTTGTTTATTTTGTTCATTTTCAAAGACCTTTTTAATATTTTAAAAAAAATTAAACATATAAAAAAATTGTTTTTCTTTTAAAATTAAATTAAAAAATGATACTTTTATTATAATTATAATAAAAAAATATAAATTCTTGATTTTATATATTCTGTAGATTTTTTTTTCATTTAAAATAAATAAACTTAAAATATTAAAAAATAAAAATATTTATATAAGATATGGTTTCTTTAAATTATTATTATTATTTATATTTAATTAGGTAGTTTTCTTATTTTAAATTTTTACAAAATAAATTGTTTACTTTGCATTTTTGGCCGAAAATTTTTTGGATAATTTTAGGGGCTGGAGTTTCTTTATAACTTTCTTTTTATTCTTATTGTTCTAATTTAGACTCTGAACCTCCCATTTTATTTTTTGCTATATTTAATGTGATTTATTTTCTTATTATTTTTGAGTAAATTTTTATTTTGTTTGCTATTAAAAATTGGATTAATTTTATAGGTAAAGAAATTAATCAAATATATAAATAAAATAAATAAATCAATAAGAAAACAAGGTTTCCTGTTATAATAATTAAATTAATGTAATTATGTTTTATTAGTTGATTATTTTTTTATAGCAAATGAAAGTATTCTTATTAATTATATATAAATGTAAAAATAAAATTTTATTTGGTATTTATTTATATTCGACTATTAATGTTTACAGTAAATTAGTAATAATATAATAATTTACATAAATTTTATATATTTATACATTAATTAAGCTTATATAGTAAATTTTATATACATAAAAAGAAATATAATTTTTTTTAGCATACATTATAAATATTAAATTCAATAATATTAAAACTATTAATAATTATTTTTAGAGTGAAAATAAACTTTATTATTGTTATTATTTTGTTACTAAATTTAATTATAATTATTTTGTCTGTTTTAAGTTTATTTTTGATTTGTAATTAAATTATTTTTATTTTCATTAAAATTTTAATTTTAATTTAAGTTTTAATTATTAAAGTTTTAAAACTATTTTTTATTAAGACTATATTAATTTTTTGGTTATTTATCAATGTGTATCTAATTTTGACTGTATAAAACTTCGCTTTGGTTTTCCAATTATTTTTCTAATTTTTGAGTTAATTTTTGATTTTTCGGGGATTAAGATATGTGATAGTTGCTTATTTAAGATAAATTTATGTTTTATTGTATTTAAAGGCTTTAATTTTAAGGTATGCTTTAGGTTTTTTGGTTTTAGTTGCTGTTTGTTTCTCGGGTAAATTTAGGAAAAAATTTGGGATTTTCGTTGATTTATTGGTCGGCGTTTTTATGGCTGTTTTATCTAGTAAAATAAAAGTATTTATTAAATTAAGTTATTTTTAATTATTATATATTTATTGAAAATTTATATTTTTTGAGTTATAATATTTTATATTTTAATTAAAGTTTACGAAGAATTTATTTACTGAGTTTAATTTTGTTCAAAGTGTGTTTTTGATGCACTAAGAATATTAGAGTTAATCAGCTGACCTTTTAAATTTTATTATTAAAAATTTGGTTTATATATATATAAAATATATGAAAGTATACTTACGATTTTCAGAATTTGGATTAGATTATTAAATATTTTCAATACTTAAGTTATTTTGATTAGAATTTATATTGGAATTTTATGATTATTATGATTTTGTTTGTTTGTAAAACTCAAGGAAAAATAATCGATCTGAAACTTAAATATTTTCGCTAGATATTTTTTCTAGTTTTTCAAATAATTCTTCTACGTCTGGTCTTTTTTCTTCATCATTTTTCAGTAATTATTTTAAAAAATTGTAAAAAAATTAGGAGTAATTATTTTTAACTTTGTTTTCCAATAAATTTGAGATTTTTTGCTATAATTACGGCAATTTATCATAAATATCTTATAATTCTGGGATGTTCTGGCCATTAATTAGCTCTATAATTACAAGTCCTTATTTTTAAAATTCAAAATAAATAAAATTTTAATATATTTATTTAAATAAAAAATAAAAAATAATATAATAAATTTAATTTAATTTAAATTTACCCAAAGCATAGACATCTGATTTCGAATTTATGTTTTAATTTTAATTTTGACTAAAATAACTGGTAATTAAGGTTTTTTATTACTGATCATGATAGGAGTAATATTATTAAGGGGAAATATAGTGTCCAGATTTAAAAAACCTGTCATTTGTAATAAATTATTAATATGGTGTAATTTCTTGAGTAAAGAAATTTCTAGGCTAAATTTTGACCACACCTTAATCAGTGATAAAAATTGACTTAGGGGACAAATTTCCATAAAAAAGGTAGTTTTATTTTAGATAAGCAATTCCAGCTATAACAGAAACAATTATGTGCCATAATTCACATTCTTCGTAGCTAACGCCTTGTTTTTGTCTTTTATTTTGAAATTATTTAAGAAAATTTTATTTTATTAAGAAAAATTTATTTTATTAAAAAATATAAAAGATAATAATAATTTTATTTATTAATTAGTTTATTTATTTTTTACCTTTCTTGGAATTCTTATTGTAGATTTAGGTGGATATATTCTTTGACTATGAGGAATTCGTAAAACTGAAATGAAAAAAAATTAGAATAAAAAATAAAATATATTAAAATAAAAATAGTTATTATTAAATATTAGCCAGCTATTAATTTTTTTTACACTTGAACAAAAATTTTCGTTCTCTTTTGCCATAAATTTATATAATGAAGTTAAGGTTTCGTGTCTTAAAGAGAGTTATTTTTATAGTTCGTTTTGGTAAGTTTCAAAAGACCTTTAGTTGTTATTTTAATGTTTAATTATAGCGATTTATCTTTTTTAGTTAATTTTTAATTGGTAGGCCTATAAAAATATGTTAAATTTATTTTTTATATAATTAATAGTAAATATTTTATGTATATTATTATATGTATTTTATATACTATAATATATTTTATATATGATAATAAATTTTTAATATATAAAATAATGTTTTCTTTATGTTTATTTTATTTATCTTTAAGTTTATTTTAATATTTATGTTTAATTTTGATATTTTTTTTGATATTTTTATTAATATTTATGTTTATTTTTAATGCTTACATATATTTATATTTTTATTAGTTTAGTTAATAATGTTTATTTGCGTTTATATTTTATCGATTTCGTTCAAATATTTAATAAAGAGGTTGTATATTTATTTTGGTTTTCGATAATTATTTACTTGGATATTTTGATGTATTTCTGAATTGTATGGGGAAACTTATATTTCTTTAAAGTGCTAATTTAGATAATTTTTTAGTTATTCAGGCTCGTCTGGCAGGTAATGGATTAATTAGCTTTGATCTAATTTTTCTTCTTTTGAAGAATTGATGCCCATTTTTATTTTTGCTTGTTATTTCTGAGTTTTTTTATTTATTATTTATTGAGTTTATTCAATTTTATTGGAAATTTATAAAGAAATTTGATGGTTTTTATTGATTTAATAATTTTTATTATTTTTAAATATTTATAAATAAATATAAGTATAATATTATAAGACAATTTGTTTAGGAAAGTAAATTTATATAAGAACTTTTTGCAATAAAGTATATTTAATAATTTTCAGAAATTACTGGGAAATCCGTGCATTATATAATTTTTGAAATATTTTTGCCCCTCTATTCTATCGTCTATTATTATTTATCCTTTTTACATTGCTTTCTATTAATTATAATATAATATAATAAGTTTAATTTTAAGTATTTGTTTATTTATTATAATTAATTTATACATTTAATTTTATTCTGGCCACTAATACTGATACAGAACCTATTGCTTTTCCCTTATTATTTTTATTTATTTCTATTGTTAATTTTTTGCTTAACTATTCTGGGGTGATTCCATTATGGTCTATAAATTTTCCGATATCCGATTCAAAGTCATTTTCTGAACTTAGTTTCGCTTAGAAAAAAAAAAAAAATAATAATAATTAATTAATACTTATATTATTATTTAATGAAAAATATAATTTTTTAATTAATTATAATTATCATTAAAATTTTTTTGTTTTTTACTTGATTCTATAACTTTGTTGTTTTCATATACTGCAATTTTTGCTTAAATTTCTGGCAAATTTTCGAAATTTTTGCAGGCTTAATAAAATTCACGTACAGAAATTAAGTTTAACCCTCCCCTTCTTTTGTTATAAAAATAAAAAACTTCCATCATTGGAACAATGTCTCCGTAGATTCTGAATAGATTTTCAACTACTTCATT
Organism: Pseudocohnilembus persalinus; assembly: GCA_001447515.1. Classification (NCBI taxonomy): domain Eukaryota; phylum Ciliophora; class Oligohymenophorea; order Philasterida; family Pseudocohnilembidae; genus Pseudocohnilembus; species Pseudocohnilembus persalinus. Next base: position 60,209 of record LDAU01000095.1, on the reverse strand, counting down.
ATAAATTTACCTCGACAATTAGTTTATAAAGTCTTTTCCAGCTTAGTCTCTTTAATTTAAGATAAAAATTATTAAAACTTGAATTTAATAATAATTTAAATATAAATTTTATCATAAAAATCCAAAGTATATTAAAAGTAAAAAAATAATTTAAATAGGAAAGTAAAAAGTTATAAAAAAAATACAAATAAAAAAGATAAAATAAAAATGAACATAAAAACTATAAAATAAAAAGATATATAAATCATAAATATAAAAAATTAATATAAAGTTATAACATATAAAAAAAGAAATTAATATAAAAAGTTATAAAAATAAATACCAAAAAGGATATATAGAGTATAAATACTTAAAAAACAGAAAAAGTTAATAAACATAAATCATCAATAATATAAAATAAAAAAAGTTAAAATAAACATAAAAAAAATTAATATATATATAAAAAAAGTTAATATATATAAAAAAAGTTAACATTTATAAAAAAAGTTAATATACACAAATTATAAATAACATAATATATAAAAAGTATATATATATAAATTAATTTTACTTGGTTATTATATTAAAGAGGCCGATTCCTTCTAATATATGGTCAACTTCAGTATTATTTTACTCTTTGTAGACTGAAGTATGGGTTTTTATGTATTCTGTTATTTCTTTTAGTTCATTAGCGTGTTTTATTAGTTCTTCTATTCCTTTACCTTATTGAAAATTGCTTTAAAATTTTGATTCTTAAGATTTTATTTCTTCTTTTTGCTTTTGTATTAACTGGTCTATTTGGAATAAAAGAGAAAAAAATTATTATGTTTATTGTGTATTAGATTATATTATAATGTATTAGATTATATTATAATATATTTATTTTGTATTATAATGTATCATAATGTATTATAATTTATTATATTGTATTATAATGTATTTGATTTGGTTGTATTATGTTTTTATATTAGTTTTTTAGGTGTATTTTATTTATTTTGCTTTTTTTAGGTCTTGTTTATTATTTTTTTGAAATTTTATGATTTTTAATGTTATTTTTATAATATTATTTATTATTTTAGCTGTTTTAGGATTTATTTATTTGGAAAATTTATTAAATTTAATTAAATTTGTAGTTAAGTTACTGTATCCTGTGTAGAGACCTTGTTTTTGTTGGGCTTGTCCTTGTTTCTGCTATTATTTTCTTTTATTAAAAATAAATTTTAGGATTTGAAGTTTATTTTTTTTTTTAGATAAATTATAGGCTAAAATTTAGTTGTTTATAAATTTATTTACTAAAGCCAGGCTTTTTTTTGCTAAGCCGTTTATAAATGGGAGTTGATTTGAATCAATTGATTTGAATTTTATGATGTGATTCTTATTTTTCCCTTTTTATTTGTATATAAATTAATATGGGTAATACCAGAAAACCATCCTTTCTATATATTATAAAAATAAAGTTGAAATTCTTTTATAGATTTTTTTTTAAATAAAAAGATATTGTTTTTAAATTTACTTTTTATTTTATATTTTCTACGTCTTCTATATTAACAAAAAATGCCAGTTATTAATTTGTGTCATGGGTGAAAATGACTTTGTGTGTGGTTACTTGGCAATTTAATCCTTTTATTTTTATTTATTTTTTTTGATTTGAAGCGTCGTCAAAATCGACTTTTTTATGCACTGGTCCCAATTCTTATTCGTTATGTTATTTTAAAGAATTTTCTAAAATATCTCTTCTAATGTAAAATTCACCCAAATCAGTCATTTTAGCTATATTTGTTTTAAATTTTTTATTGTTTTAGAAAGGAATTATATTTATTTATTATAAATAATAAAAGGTTATTAAAGCAATACAGAAAAATATCTGATAAATTTTGAATAAAATTAAATAGTTAAAGTAAAACATATATATTTTTTTCTACACAATTTAAAATTTTTATTTTACATTAAAATGGCATAAATAGTATACAACAAAAAAATTTTTAAATGTTACAAAATAAATTAAATTTA
>LDAU01000095.1:0-49010 GCA_001447515.1 Pseudocohnilembus persalinus | reverse complement strand
GACTGTATTTGTATTATACTTTTAAATATTAAAATATTTTTTTTTTAAATAATCATCAGTTGAATTAGTGAAAATAAAATTATATAAATTTTTAGAGTGTCATAAATAGTGTGTTACTTGTTCAGATTATTTTACTTGTACAAGGTGTACTTAGTTATCTTTATTAAGAAATTTAACAAATTAGTGTTAGTGTTCTAATGGAGCATTTAGATAAAATGTATAGAATAAAACATGTGAAAGTTAAAATATAAAATTTAAAACTTTAGTCATTGTTTTATATAATTATCTATTAATAAATAACAAATTTTATTTAAATTTCAAATTTTTAACAAATTTTTTTTATTATTTAGAATGTAGTATAATCGAAATTAAACATGTGCTTGAATAAGAAGAATTTTTTGACTGTTAAGAAAGCTTTTTTGCGCCTGAAACATTTTATGATTTCTAAATAATTTGTGGTTTTTGTTTTTTTTCTGATTTTCTATATTGTAAAAATAGTAATGGATAAAAAGAATAATTAACTTTACATGATAATAATGATGTGTATTATGAATGTGAATAATAAGATTAAAATGTATATTATAAAGGTGTGGGTAATAATACACTTTGCTTAAGATTAAAAGGTAAATATAATATTAAATTATTAAACTATTAATTTTTAATTTTAAATTTAAATATAAAAATAAAAACAATGGGCAAACAATATATAATATTTTAATTTTTAATTTTATAAAATCTAAATAATTTATATTATATTTTTTTATATATTTTATACTAGTTTAATAGAAATATTAATATAATATACTCGTATATAAATATTAAGATGAAATATAATATAAAATAAAATTCAAATTATTCATTAATTTAAAATTTGAATATTTTAAAAAAATTTTGGTTTGTATGAAACCATAAAAAAGAGATTATAATAATAGAAAAGCAAAATTAAATTTTAGTATAGTCAAATTTTTTATAATAAAAAAAATAATTTTTTAAAGTAACATGCATCATCAATATGTTTAGATTAAAAGGTAATAATTTAAAATAGAAGTTTAAAAATTAGTAAAGTTAAAGGTAATCTAATAAAAATATCAGTATTTAAATAATGAAAAATAAAATGATATTTTGATTATTAGTGTTATAAATTTTCATGTTAAAACTTATTTATTTATATTATAATTATAAACTATATTTAAATATATAGTTAAATTTTTTTAATATATTAATATATATATATATGTAAATAAGTTAATAAATCTTCTTTCTTATGTATTTTATTCACCTGTAAATACTTTTCGAATGTATACATTAATTTTTAATTTAAATTTGAAATTTTTTACATTTTTTATATTAATGATTTTACTTATACTGAGTTATTTTAAAAATTTATTATTTTTTAAAATTAAATATTAATATTTTTAATTTCATAATTTCTGTGATATGCACAAATTATCATCTTATATACATAATTTATATACTAAAAGATATAAAACTTAGCTTTAAAATAAGTTGCTTGTATTTCCTAGTTAAAATTTTGATTATTATGCTTTTCTTTTTTTATTTTTTTGAGTTGTTATTTTTGAAAAAGTGGTATTTTAATTTATGGTAAAATAATAAATTTATTTGAAATGAAATAAAGGTTATTTTATTAATTAATTTACTTAATAATGCTATTATTATGTTTTAGGAACTGTAATATTTATTTTTATTATATAACAGAGTTTTTGTGTTTTTTATAGTCATTCAATTTATTTGATTACTTATTTATTTTTGTTTTCGTTTATTTGTATTTGAAAGATATTTTCTATAAATGTAGTGGCATTTATGTTATTTTACGAAATTTTATCTTGATTTATAAGTTATTTGGTTTAAGTATAGTTTTAATTTTTATTATTTCTAAGATTCATAATAATGTGTTATTTGAAAGTAAATTAATGTGCTTGTCATTATATAGCAAAAATGTTATTAATTATTTTAAATTCATTGTTATATATTTCTTTAGCTTTTTTTAAATATATGTATTTATTTAAATTATTGCTATTTAAAAATTTCTAGAAAGATCAATGGTTTTTATGTAAATTGATTGGTTTTTTAAAATAATTTTTGTTTTTTGTTCTTTATTTTATTTTGAATTTTTGAATTTATTTTTTTTAGTAGAGATTTTTGTTATTCTGATAAAATACAGGAAGAAATAAAAAAAATTTAAATAAAAAATTATGAAATTTGCAAGGGGCCAAATAGTATTTATTAGAAATTAAGGTTAATAATTTATATATTTGAATATATAAGAGAGTTTTTATAAATAAAGGTACATATATTAATTTAGTAAAATTTTACTTTTAGATTTTTGAGAATTAAAATTTCAAGATGTTCAAAAAATAATTTGCATTTTCTTATTAATTTTAATTAAACTTTAAGCTACTAATCTTTTTATTAATTTAAGTCTTTTATTATTTTTATTAATTTATAAATACTAAAATAATTTAATTTCTTTTTTTTGGTTTTTTACTATAAAGGTATTTGATTCATTTTAACTCAATTTTTAATATATTTATTTGGTTTTATTAATTTTTTTATCTTGATTTATGATTCAGTTAATTTGTTTTTTCAAATAATTTATTTTGTTTAAAAAAATTTTTAATCTGATTTTAAAAAATATTAGTTATATATTTTTAAGTACAAGTTAAATACTTTTATTAATAAAATTGTAGCTAAAATGAAAACGAAAATTCGCCATTAACTATAATCTACTTATTTCAAAATAGTAATAGTAATAACTTTAAAAAAATTGTAGTTAATATATTATATTTTTATAAAATATTTGTAAGTTTATAATATGGCTATATAAATATATAAATAATATTTAATATTAACAAATTAATTAGTTTATTTTACATATTAAATTACTTATTTATTATTATTATCAATAAAAGTGTTATTTATTTAAATTATATTTTTTTTTGTCTATCTTTGATTTTTCAGTCATATTAATCTTTAGATTTAATTTCTATTATTAAATTTAATAATTAAGTTGATCAAGCAAGCATTTCTGGACTTTGTCTTTATAAATTTATTTTATTAATATAATGAATTTAAAATAATTTAAATTAATATATTAGATTTTTAAATCAATTAAATATGATAAAATTTAATTATTAAATATAAAAATAACAAGAAGAAGTAAGTTTACTCATCAGATATTAAAAAAGAGAAGCTAATATTAAAAGAAAAAACAAATATAGAGAGGATTGCTAATGGGATCTAAGGTTATTTTGGTTTTAATTAATATTTTATTGGAAATAATTGTTATTATAAATATTTGAGATATTTTATTATAAGAATGAGCAATCCATTTTTTTTTCCGAATTTTGTTATTTTTAAAAAATTTTAAGATTAATTAATGGAAAATTTAAGTATATAATGTTATTTGATTTGTCTTTTTGTATAAATTTTTGAATTTGTTATTAATTAAAGTGTCTTTATTTTGTTTTTTAGGGTTTAAGTGATTTTGTAGGTTTTATTGTACTAATTTTTTAAATTTTCTACTTTTTAAGGGGTTTTTCCTGTTTATTATGTAAAAATTAATAATAGTCATATAAACGATAAATATTAATATTTAAAAAGTAAATATCAATTTAAATAAATAAAAAGGCATATAAATTTATCTATAATTATATGATTTTATTTTTATTTTACTTTTGTTTTGTTAAAGGGATTAAAGGAGGATATTTTTTTTAAGCTTTTATTTAACTTTGTATATTATATATAGTTTAAAAAGGTTTGGCTTTTAAGTTAAGGTTGTTATTATACATATTTTTATTAAATATATTTTATTCAGATAATATTTGGGTTTAACTATTTAATACATATTACTTTGATTCCCTAGGAGAATATAAATTTTTTGTTTAAAAAAATATTGTTTATTAAATTTTACTGTTTATCACTTTTATTTATATAATTTAAGTTTAAATTTTAATATTTTTATTCTTGCAATGTTACATTTTTTCTTAAATTAATTTATCTTCTGGTAAAGATTTAAGATTTTCTATGATTTTGTTAGGTTTTAGGTCCTTTGGGGATAATCATATTTGTTTTTTTAATATCATTACTTTATTTAAATTACATTTCTTAACATAATTATTATTATTTAAATTTTAGAAATTTTAAAATTAATCAATTGATTTATATTATTAGCATTTTTATAGGTTGACTTATTAATATAATTTATCCTAAATCTTAAGTATTATAAAATAAAAATATTTCTTTTTTATATTATTCGAAATTTATTTAGTTTATTGATTTATTAGTAAGAACTACTGAATTTGATATTATATTTAGTTTTAAACGTGCATTTTATTTTACATTTAATCTTTGATTTTAATGATTAAACCTAATAACATGCTTAAATTCAAATTTTATTTGATAATTAAAGAACAAAAATAATTCATATTCAAAAATTGTATTTGTGTTTGTTTTCAAAAATTTTTGACATAATTAAATTTTTATTTTTTCATTATATATGATTTTGCTTTTTTTTATTATATTTATTTTATGGTTTTTATTTATTATTTTTTTTTAATGAATATCGAAAATTACATTTAAAATTTATTTTTTTATTTTTTATGGCGAAATTTTTTAATTAGAATGTTTGATTTATCATAGAAAAAAGTTTAAGTCATCAAAATTTTGGAGATTTTAACAATTTTTATCTTTATTTTTTTGCAGAAATTTTGATCTTTAAAAATTTTATTTTTATTATAAAAGATTATCTAAGTGGGATTATTTTTCATATACTGTAGTAAATGTATTCGTATTATTGTTTAATCAAACACTTAAAGTATTATTACATTAATTTTTTTATTCTTTTTAATTATGTTCTATATTTTTCTTTTAATAAATTTATTTCTTATTCATTAATTTGACATTTTTTATTCTTCATTAATGTTTCCTTAAATTATTAAATTTCATATTTTTTTGCCTTATAAAAAAACTGTTCTATATTTTTATTTTTAATGGAGACTGATTTTTGTGAAGATAATATATTAAAGGAATTATTAGAGGTTTAAGTTAAAATTCAAGTTTTAAGTTGTTATTATGAGGTTTTTGTTTCTATTTCTGTTTTAGTTAATTTTTTAGTTGTCAGTGAATTTTTTTGGCATTACTTATTTTATAATTCAAGTTTTTTCGGAATTAGTATACTACTAAATAAGTTTATATAAAGATTATTAGTTAGGTCTTTTTTTTTGCATTTATCATGTTTTTAAATTTTTAATGGTAAAAATTTATATTTTATTTGAAACTTGGAATATTTATCTTCAGAATAAATTATTTATTAATTATTCTATTAGTATAGTTTGAAATTGATAAAAGCAGGTATTTATTTAATGTATCTAGATATTTCTATTAAATTTTTATAATATTAAATGTTCTTATTTATTATCTATATTATATTCTCATTTATAATGTTGGATTTTTAGGTCTAAGTTAATTTATAGGTCGAAAATAAAAATATTTTTTGTTAGTTTTTATGAATATCTTAAGTGTTAATCTTTGATTGAAATTATTAATTATGTTTAAATTTTTAATCATTATTTGATTAAAATTTCTTTCATGCCTTCGAGTATTATTTCATTAGCCATATTTTATTATTTAAGTAATATATTTTTAAATTTAATCATATGTATTTCTGTTTTTGGAGGATGTGGGTTTAAAATTAAATTTATTTTCTTCAAATTTTTCAAAAAAAGAATCTATAAGCAAGTTTTATCTATAATTTTTGTTTTGAACTTTATCATTTTTTGCATTTATTTAGTTTTTTTAATTTAATTTTCATTTTAAATTGATTTTAATTATATTTTAGTTTTTAATGAATGAATTCCGAATCATAGTCTAAACTAAAATTTGAAGCATAATTAAAAAAGGAAATGAAATTTTTTATACTATTCAAGTTAATTTTTTATTTAAAAAATATGAGAAATAAAATTTTCTAAAAAAATTACAGATTTTACTTATTTAGATTTTTATGATAGAATGTTTTTGATTCCCAAAGACTTCTACATCACATTTACAGGCTATAATGTAATTTTTATTATTTTTAAAAAAAGTTTATTTTATTTTCTCTGTTTTGTTATAATTATTTATCTGACTAATGATTTATTTGATTTATAAATTCTTCTTAACCCAAATTATACATTCTTTATAAATAATTTTGATCCTTAATTTAAAAATAAATTAAATATATTAGTAATTTTAGCTATTAACGTTTATTTTAATGGAAAATTTTAGTTTGAGGAATTTTTACGTTATTTAGCTTTATTTTTTAGAAATATAATAGTATTAAATTAGGGATTTTTTGAATTTTTTTCTTTTTTTGCATACTTTCTTTCCTTAAATAATTCAAAGTTTTTTAATTTTTTATTTTAGTATTATTTTAGATAATTTTATTGTGTAAATGTAGAAAATTGCAAATTTATAATTTTTTTTAAATTAATATTCTGGCACAAATTATTAGAAATGGTATAATAATAAAATCATTTTAAATTCTATTTAGATTTTTGTATAAAAATGTTTATTTTAACTTTTAATTTATTTCTCAGTCTTTATTAATTTTGTATTTCTTGTCTACAGTTTATGTTTTTTCTACAGTAAAATTTTCTAAAGTAACTGTTAAAATCAAATAAATTAATTTAATAAATAATTTTTAAATTTATTTTTATATTCATTCTATGAAACAATAATTTGGATTAGTTTTGGGGGTAAATTCTATTTATTTAATGAAAATTAAAGTCCATATTTTTGTTTTATTACTATATTTTATTAAATTTTATAATGAATAAGGCATATATTAGTTATTAAATATATATATAACTTCAATAATATTTTTACTTTAAATTATGGTTTTTATATTAATTGAACAGTCCTTCCTAAAATTATTGAATTTTTTGTTAAATTTTGTATTTGAATATTTTTTTTTTGCTCGGAAATTCTGAAATAATAGAATTTTTATTTAAATAATTTTTTTGGTTAGAGATTCAAAATTTAGGTTTTAAAATTTTTTGGAGCATTAATTCTATTTTCTTTTTATTCATTGTAGTCTATTATAATGATTTAACAGAAATTACTAGAAAAAATTAAAAAAATTTGGATTATTTTTTACTATTTTTGGTTATGTTATTTTTGCATTATTTAAACAATTATTATGGAAGTCTGGTAAAATAATGTGTGGAATTTTTTAGTTTTGATAGAGTGATTTCTGGATAAAATAAGGTTATAGATTTTTGTAAAAGTATGCATTATTTCGTAATTTGTAAAATATTACTGGGCTCATTAAAGTAAATTTTTTTGAATATCTATATGTTTGTATTTTAAATGAGGAAATAAAATATTAGTTTCTTTTACTTGTCATTCATAATAATAAATTATGGAATTTTTTTTAATTTACTGTATTTAAAGCTCTGGCATATTTGGTATCATTGGAATTTTTTGAAATTTTAAAAATTACAAAATTTTTATTTATACAAATTCTTTATGACTTAATATAATTTTATAGATGTTTTTTAATTTATTATTTTATAAAAATTTTTTGAATTAAATTCTATTTGACTAATAAATAAAATTTTTAAAAAAGATTAATTAGTAATATAAAGGCATATTTATGAATGATAAAAAAAATTAAAATTTTAATATAATAGTATTTTTAAATATAAATTTGTTATAAATATTTATTTGATGTTTTTTAAAAGTTTATAATTTTGTTTTTGCTATATGTTAAATAAGGTGAAATATAAAAATTTACATATACCATTCAAGCTAATTTTAAATAAATTTTAAATTCATTATTTCATTAAAAAATATCAATATAATTTTAAAAGGTATTAATCATTTTTGAATATAAATTAAGAATTGATTTAGTATATAATTATTTTTTTTTTTGCAATTTTATTAAATTGTTTTAGATTATATTACATAAAATAATTATTATTTTTTAAGTTTTAACTCCTAAATTAACAAATTTAATTCATATTATTTGTTTTTTTGATCGTTTGTTGAATCTATTTAATGACTAAAAATTTTAAGAATCATAAAATATAGTAACATTTATCCATTTTTATTAATAATTGTGATTTTTGAAATTTTTATGGCTAATTTGGATTACATTTAAACATTAATTTTTTAAATTTAATCCAATCTCATACTTTAGTTGAAATTTTATTTCTTATTTATAATTTCTTATAAATGATTAAAACATTTATTAAAAAAATTGTTTACTAGTTATTAAAGAATTTTGCTATAATTTTTTAACTTTGGTATCTATTATTAGGTTATTATTTTATATTTTTTCTGACAATTTAAGGGGTATCTATATTTTCATTTATAAGCCGTTTTTTTGTTTTAATTTTTCTATTTTGTCTCATTTATTATATTTTATTTTATGCTTTTTATGAATATTTATTTATATTAAATTATCTGATATTCATTTTTTATTTAAATTTAGGCAATTTTAAAATCTTGTTTTTATGTCTTATATAAAAACTATTTCTTTTTATTATTATAAAGGAAAATTGATTTTTGTAAAGATGAAATAAACATTTATTAGAAATCACTTTTGATTAAAGTTAAAGACCTAAATTTAAGTCGTTCTTAATAGATTTATATATAATTTGTCATTGTTAATATTACATGTGTTTGTAAATTTTCTGGAATTTTTTAGCTTTATTTAATCTTTTATCTAAAATTTTTATGAAATTTAACAATTTTATTAGAGTTCTATTTGGGGTTTTGTTATTAATGTATTTATTAAATATTACAGCTAAATGGTTAAAATTTATGTTTTATATTAAACATTGGCAATTTTTTAAATGTTTTTAGATTTTATTAAAACAGGTAAATTAGTTTTTATTCAATAATTATTCTATATGATTTTTACGATTTTAAGTTTTCATATTATTACTTTTTATCTTTATTATATATAATTTCTTTATTTTCTAAATTCAAATTTTTTTCGAGGGAGTAAAATTAAATTTTGATAAAATTTTTGTTTGTTTTAAATTAGTTTCTGGATAAATATTTTCTTTGAAATTGATAATTATTTTTATATTTTTAATCATTACTTAACTTTGAAATAGATTTTATTATAAAATCTTATTATTATATATTTAATTTTATAATTTATAGTATTATTTTTATTTGCTGTACTTTATTTTTTGATTGATATGTGTATGAAATTTGTAAATTTTTACAATAAATGTTTGTTTCTTAAGGATAAGAGTTATAAATTGTCATTATTTTTTTTTTAATTTTTTAAGAAAAAGAAGGTATAAGAAGATATTATCTGAGAATTTTGCTTTGAACTTTATGATTTTGTTATATTAATTTTTTTTTATTGACTTAATTTTGATTTTAAATTAATTTTATTCTAAATTTTGTATTTTATTAGTGAAAGATAAATAATCTGTTAGTGAATATTTTTTTAAGATATTTTTGAATAAAAAATTCTTTTTTCCAGATGCTTAGCTTTACTTTAAATAAATATATTTTACTATTTATTACTATACTAATTATTTTAAATTCAAAGGGTTTTATCATAAATTTTGAATTCATTTTAAAATTCTTAATCTAAATTATTCATTTTTGCTGGATTTTGACTTTTCTATTAGAAGTAAATTAAATATAATATTAATTTTTGTTATTATGGTTTATTTTTAAAACTTCTCAAGTTTGAATAATTTATTTAGTTATTTAACTATAAATCAGAATAATTATCCTATCAAATATTATTTTTTCAAAATATTTGGAAATTTACGCATCATTTTCTTTTTAAATTTATACTTCACTTTTTATTTAAATTTTTTAATTTTTTTTTTACCCTTTTATCAAATTATATTATTATGCTTTTGTTGGAAATTATTGGTATATAAAGCATTTTTAGACAAAATTTCTGCTTTTTTTATTAGAAATAGCATAATAAATAATCATACAAGATTTTATTTAAGTTTTTTAAAGATTTGTTTCTAAAAATTATTAATCGATTTTTTCATTTTAATTTTCTTATACTTATGTTCAAAAACTACAATTTAACTAAAAAAAAAAGAATTAAAAAATTAAACCAATTATAAAAAAAGTAATTAGGTTTATTTTTTTTTATTATAGTCCATTATTATACTCTAGAAGTGACTTCAACTCTAAATTTAAAAATTAAATTATTTTTACTATTTTTAATGATATTACTTATATTCTATTTAATTATCTACTTACATGTGCAACATAAAGAAATTAATGTGTTTAGAATTTCTATGCTTTAAGGGAGTGTTTTTTGAATAAAATTAAGGTTATAAATTTTTCTAAAATAAATGATTAGAAAGATATTATATGTGTGTTTAAAGCTAATTTGTTTGGAATTTATTATCAATGAGAAATTAAAATATTTATTTCTTTATATTTTATATCATAACAGTATTTAAAATGATTTTATTTTAATTTAAACATGAGGAACTTGAGTTACATTGGTTTTTATTGAATAGTTTATTGATTTTTTGTAATTTATAAATTTCTAAAAAAATAATTCTATTTTGACTATATTATTTGAAATTTTTATTATTGATGCTTTTTATTTATTTTAAAGAAGATTTTGAATTTAATTAGATTTTTATAATAAAAATAATAAATATAGTATTTAATGAAAAACCAATACATTTTATCTAGTAATTATCAATAATAAAATAAAATATTTAATTTAGTATGTACTGGCATTCATAATATAAAATAGCTCTTAAATAAATCAAAAATAAAAATCTGAACACAATACATAGAATATAACTGATGTGTGATATAAGTTATAATTTTATTTTTTATATATGTTTAACGATAAAATAACTCTCAAAAAAATACATACAAATATAAGTATAATATTATAAGATAATTTATTAAAGTAGGAGTATTTAAATAAGAATTGAATTTTAATAATAAAATTTTACTATTAAATGAATATACTATTAAATCTAGCTTATGCAATACTATAAGATTAAAATTATTTAATATCCATTTAATTTAATAATTATTATTGGAAAATCCCATTATTATTCCTTTATTTTTCAGATTTCAACTAATTAATTATTTTATAATTATTGAAAATTTCTTTTGAATTTCTATTAGTTAAAAAATTTGGGTATAATTGGTATTCTATTTTGTTATTAAATTATTTCATAGTTTCAAGAGCAGATTCAACTTTTTTTACTCCAAGTCTGTTTTAGGCGTGAATTATTTTTCTGTGCAAATTTGACTCATCTATTGTATCTATGTCTATGATTCTCAAAATAAAATAAAATGTATATTTTTATAAAAAAATTTAGTTATTTTCTAGAATTATGTAGAAAATAAAAAAATATATTTATATATTTTATTTCGTGTTAGAATAAAAATTTTAAATTTATTTCGAAAATGGTAATCTTAAAATTTAATAGGTTTATGTTTAAGGTTAATATTTTTTTGGTGCTTAAAATTATTTTAAAATATTATTTTATATTGTTTTGTTGTTAAATTAATATATTAATATTAATGGAGATTTTTCATTTGAATCTTTAATAATTTTATATGATAATTTTTACAGTAAGGCAGGAGCTCCAATCCCTCCAGCTCCAATAACTAATACTTTTGTTTATGCGATTTTCATTTGGCCTTCTAAAGAAACTTCTTCTAATTACATTTGCCTACAATAAATTTAAATTTAAATTTTTTAAAGAATATTTTGTTCATCTAAATTTAAGCAATAAGTGACACAGTCTAGTTACTATAATAAGTGTGTAATATATGAGATGCACTAAAATGTTCTAATTAATACTATTAAATACTACTATCATCCGGATTTCTATAAACCTAACAGTCCAGCGGATTTGCAAGAAATATAACAGTTTTATAACTATCATTATTATTATCCCCCTTTACCCATAAAAAATCTTAATTTATCACTCCAAATTCCAAACCCTAAAAAAAGTAATTCCCCACACTTCCAAATTAATTTGAATAGGTTTTTAAGCAAATATCCTGTATTTCTCCGTTACCATTGTACTAAAAGGTATAAATTGTGAATATATCTTATGATAAATCTCCTGTTACTATGGAATATTTATTGATATTTTCTATTTGAATAGCTTTGTTCTGAATATTATTAAAGTTAGTATTTAAGTCCAAGAATATTCCTTGATTTTTAGGCGTATCCCATACATCATTTCCTGATTTTTAGTAAAATATATTAGTTTTAATTAAAATTATTTTATTGTATTTAAATTAATTTAGAGTTATTTTTGAATTTATTTATTTTTAAAAAAAATTATTATTTTAAATCAGTTTAGAGGGTATGTTTAAATAAAGATTTATATTTTGGAATTTTTGTGCACTAATTTTATTGTTTAACTTGTCAGTATATTTTAGTAAAATATTTTAATTCTAAGTGAATTGATACTGATTTTTCCGCGTCTGATTTTAAATGTATATTTTTAAATAATATATACCAAGTTATGTAAATTAAATTTAATTGGTACTATCCTTTTGTTTTTTTTACCAAATTTTTATTGTAATCAAACCCGAATTGATTAATTAATCAAACCCAAAAAAAAAAATATAATCATCATTATTGTTTTACTTTGTTTTTTATGTAATTTTTTGCTTGTTTATTATTTAATCAAACCCATATATTAAAAGGGTTTGATTAAAAAAAAATTTATATAAAAAAATCAAAAGGGTTGTATTCTTTTATAATACACAAAATTTAAAATTTAATCAATTAGATAATATAGTTTCAAGTTTATCAATGAACTAAAAACTATAAAAAAAGTATTAAAATAATTGATAAAAAATTTTAATTAAAATTTGGATAGAATTAGGATTTTTTGTGTTTTTTTTTTATTTTGATTTGTAAAATCATTCCAAAATTATTTTTAAGGAAATTTGTACAATTCATTTATAAAACTGTAAAATAATTCAGTTATATAAATTTTGAATATTAACCAAGTTGCAAGAATTAGCCAATCCTTTTAAAATGGATTATTTTTATGTTATAATGAATATTAATTCATATTGTAGTTATTTTAGCATATTGAAAATGGCCAAACAAACATAATAATATATAGAAAATAATAAAAAGTTTTAATATTGGATTTGAAACAACAAAATTTTAATTTAAACTGGTTTAAGTTCTAAAATAATCCCAGACAGGGCTGTTTACCCTATAAATTTTGCTTTTTTTATTATGCCAGAGGATTTTTAACCGTTTTTTCAGCGAAATGGGAACACCTTTGATCCCAAATTATATTAAAATAGCTAAATAAAAAACAAAAATGAGGCAGATGTATAAAATTTCAAAATTTTATACTCAAAATGTAGCAAAAATTAAAAAACATTTATACTTTCTATTTTAAATAACCATTTTTGTGAATCATCCTGAAAATTACCCAATTAAATATATAAAGTTACTACTTTTTTATACTAAACAAAATGATAGATTAAAATCACCGATCATGTAAAGTTATAATATTTTTATAAAAATATATAAAAAATATTTTTAATTATAAATGTTTTCTCCAACAATTATCAAATTTAATACTTTTTTTTTATATTATTGGAATAACTCTCATCCAACAATAAATAGTTTTCTAAAAAGGCGACAAATAAAAATAAAAAATAATTCATTCTTATTTAAAATTTAAAAAAAAGTAAAAGACCTAACCGAGGCTTTAATTATTTTTTAATTCAGTTATTCTTTATTATTAAAAGCAAATGAATCTTTCCAAAAAATAAATCTTTATAAAAACCCTCCTTTAATTTAAATTTATAATCATTCGTTGGTAAAATTAAATCCACAAAAATAATATACTTATTGATAAATCTTTTTAAACAATAAAATGAATTATATTTATTTAATTACCATCTGAGTCAATTATAATATTCTACAATTCATCATTAGTATCTTTAGCAAATATAACTGCATAATCATCAGAAAATGCCTGGATGCTGAATAAATTCTAACTAAAATCAGTTGTTCCCAATTTCACATGTTTTTTAATACTATAGGTACTTGTATCACTTATATCCAAAATCATTAGGTACAAATAACAAGGGGAAGAATAAGTTTAGCTAACAATATATACATTGTCCTTTCCAGTTTTAGCTAGGATACTTACAAAACCAGTATTTGTAAAGTTAATAGGCTTTATTTTAAAAAAAATATTTTATTAAATTTTAGATAAATTAATATAGTTTTAATGAATAAGTTATATTTAATTGGATCTAATGAGTTATTATTATTAATTAAATTAAAATAAAATAAGTGGAAATAATTTTTAAAGTTTTTAAAAGGTACTAAAAATATGAAAAATGAAAAATTTAGGTAAGTAATAATTATTTTTTAAATGGAATTTATTTATTATAAGTGAAAATAAAACTATTTTGATTTATTAATTAGGCTTTAATTTCCTAATAATTTAAATATGCTTATCTTTTTACTGATATGAAAAATCTTTATTCAAAATTTAAAAAATTGAAAATCTTTAAATAATTTTTTCTAATAAATAAATTTCTTTTTTTTAAGATTTTAATAATATAGCAACAGCATTTTTAATTTTAATTTTTTAATATTATTTTATTTTTTAATCTTAATTATTAAACTAGATTTAATTTTTTGTTATTTTTCCAAAAATCAAAAAAATTTTTTAAGCTATGTTTAATAACTTTTTTTTCTTTGCTTTTTTAAATTATAAATTTTATATTTTAAAATTTTATAACCAAAATAAAACTAAAAATTGTAAAATTAAATTCCTTTCATAGATGTATAATACACAACACATCAGAAAAATCCTAAATGATAAAAAAAAATGTATAAAATTTTAATTACTTAGTCTGGTGCCTACAAACCTCTACTTAAATTGCACGTTTCATCCAAAATCAAAAAAATACTTTAATATAACCGCTAACTTCACTAGTATAAGCCAAAAAGAACTCTCCTTCTACATTAGTATTCGTCAAAGAGTATTTTAAACTATATACAACTGAAATTGTTTCACTGCACTACTGGTTTCCTTTTAAATTTAATTAAATTAGGTAAATATTAAAGAAAATTTAAAAATAATTGATATTTAAATATAAAATTTTATATTAATATTTATTTTATTTTTAAGTCTAAATTAAAACAATAAAAAACGATTTTCATATTTTTATTTTTCTTTTTCTTTTTTATTATTATTATCGTTTGTATTTTTTTTGTAATTTTTTATAATTTGCTTATATTATTAAAAAAATAAATAAGTATAATTAGTTGCCATAGAGATATTTATTTAAATAAAGGAAATTAGTGTTAGTGTTTAAAGGAATCTATATAAACATATGGAAAGAAAGGCGAGTGTAAAGGTATATACATAATATTTATAAAAATAATAATAAATTTAAATCTCTTAAAATTTTTATTTTATTATCGTTTAAAATTTTAATATAGTTTGCTAAAATTTCAAAATAAATTACACATTTGAAGGCTATTGGTCGAATGGGAATTGTTAAGAAAATTATTACTTACCTAATATAATATAAAGAATAATTAAAAAATGTAAAATAAAACTGAATTCAGATTACTTTTATTGTAAGGATTAAAGTGATTCCAAAAAAATTACTAGTTTAAATTAGGATGGAGAATTTATTAGTTGTAACCAGGATTGTTTCCTTTTCATAAAAAGGATACACTTTTTAAAATAGTTAGATTTTTTTTATATAAAAATAAAACATTTAAAATTTTTAATAATAAATTTTAAAAATAAACTATTTGATTAATATAATTTTTGATCAAATACTAAAATTCAACTATCAAAAATTGTATTTTATAAAAAGCTATAGAATTTTACAGTTAAAATGTTCTTTTTTTTTTTTCGAGTAAAATAATAAAGATCTGCTAGTTTATTACCGTGTATATTTTACCTTACACTATAGAACAGGGGAAGCAACCTGGTTGTGGAAGTTAAAATTAGAAGATATATTTTTATCAAGATTAAAAATATGAATACTGTCTTTATAAAAAAAGTAATTATATAATTAATTATAATAAATAAATAAATTTATTTAAATAATTTTAAATTAAATTTAAAATACTTGTCAATAACATATTAATTTGGGCAAAATTGTATGTTATTATAAGTTTTTATAAACATTAATAATAATAATGTTTGAGATTACTAAATGTATTTCTTTCATTATATTTCTCAAAAAAATAAACCATACTCATAAATAGTTAAATATTTATGTTATACCGGAAATAATATAAGAATATTAAATTATTTAATAAAATTTTATTTAAATTATGGCGAGTATTTACAATGAAATGAATATTAGGTAAGAATAAATTTTAATTTTTTTATTTATAATTATGAACTAAATATACAGTTAAAAAATTAGATAGAAAAATGAATACGAAAACTTTAAAAAGTTAGTTATAAAATGAAGAAAAAAATATGATTATGATTTATTTTATATTTATTTATAAATACAAAAATATATATATATTAATTATTTTTTTATATTTATATTTAATAATAAATAAAATATTTAAAAATTTGTATATATATATTGTAATTATTGTTTAATAATTTATTTTTAATGTCCTCCAATATTCAAATTTTAATATTATTAAAAATTAAATAATACCTTTTACAATTATAAATTACCACCAATTGCTATCTATCATTGGAAAAATATTAACATAAATTAAAATTATTTCATAGTAATTTTGCAAAATAATAAAATTAAAAGTATGATGTAAAAAAACTTATAAATACTATTTAATAAATTGTTCTTTTATATAAATTTTATAATTTTAATACTTTCTATTTTAATATTATATTATAATTATTAAGATTTTTTATTAATTTATTTATGAAATAATTTGATTTCATAGTAGACTTTAAATAAAATCACATTTTTATCGCAAATATAATTTAATAACGTATAATAAATCTAATATTAAACAAAATTGGTAGGTTGGAATACATTTAAAATTTCTTCAAAATTAAAACATCAATATACATTAAAATTAAAAAATTATTTAAATCCTATTAGCCTTTTAATATTAAAGATTTCTAAGGTAAAACGTTAAAAATTATTTTTAATTATAATTTCCTTTAAAAATAGGATATTTTTATATGTAAGCTAAAAAAAAATAAAAAAATAAACCAAAATTATAAAAATAAATAATAAAAGTGATAGATTAAAACCAATCTTAAAGGTGAATAAAATGATTTTTATATTTCATAATATTTGCTTTATATCCTGAAAATAAGCTAATGAAATTTTAGAAAGCATTTATAAGAATCTATAAACTATAATTAAAAATACTTTTTTTAATTAGTATATTCAAATTAAATAAGAAAATACCTATGAATGTGATTTTATAAAGCTCCGAAGAAGGAAAATTTAGTAAAAAATAACTTAAGGGAAAAAAATGACTATAAATAAACTAGTTTAATTTCCTTTCAAATTGAAATAGGACGTGGATAAATAAATAAATGTTTATAAGTCAATTGTTAGTTAAAATACTTTTTGACTTTCTTTCTATTTCGAAAAGTAAAATTAGTTAGGTTTACTACTTAACCTCAAATTTAAAAACAAAAATTTTTACCTTATTATTTCAAAGGAGTAAAAATAATAATTAAAAAAATTTTTAAAGTTTTAAATAATTGTAAAAATAATATTTTTACTGATTTTATAATTTTATTTATTTTTTGTTATTATAATTATGGGTTAAAAGAATATTTAATTTTAATACAGTGATATTGCTCTTCTCAATACTATAGAAAAATTTAAATAAAAAATTTTAAAGTTAAGAGGGAAATTCATCAGACTAATAAAGATTAATTTATTAATTTATAACGGTATGTAGTTTTTGGATAAAAAAACTTTTTTTTATGTTAATATAATGCTTAAAATGAGAATATTTTGCACTTGATTTTGAAACTTAAAGGGTGGTTTTTGTTGCCTGATATTGAGAAATTAGAAGAATAAAGGTGTGGAAAATATAGGGAAGAATATAAATATTTATGTGTTATTTAGAAGCTTAATTTTTTGGCCTATTTTGAGATTTTTAAGTGTTATATAGTTATTTAATTATTAGGAATATAGGAGAAAATGAAATGGTATTTTGATATTAGTGAGAAAAATTAATGTTTTTTATAATTTTTTATTTGTATCTGTGATTGGAATTTTAATTTTTTATTATTTATTGTTTTAGACTTATTTGTTTTGTTATTTTTTTTAGGCAGGATAAAGTACAAGTAAAAATGTTCTAAATGTACGAGGACTATAAAAGTATATAATGTAAAAAATTTATTATTTTTAAAATGTTGCTGGAAATTTGAAGCTACATTACACGATTCCACCCAAAAATTAGGATATGAATCTTAAGAAAATTTTAGATATTTTTGAGAATTACAGGAAGCAGATTTGAATTGCCTACGATGTAGATAAAGTTGAAAAAAAATAGCTTGTTGAATGTATAGGAGGAGATGAAAATTTATATGTTAAAAATGGACTTAGTTTTTAGGCTTACAATGAGAATTGTTAATGTAATTTCGTTGTTAATTTGGAATTAACGGTAAAAAAGAAATAATATTTTAATGTTGGTAAAATAATAGAAAATTTTTATGAAATCTAAATTTTAAATTTTTTTTTGGAATGTTTATATTTATAATAGTTATTTTTTTTATTAGGTAGAATAAGACGAAAATAAAATTGTTATAAAAGTAAAATGGATATTAAAAATTATGATGTAAGCAACTTATAATTTTTAAGATGCTGTTGGAAATTAAAAGCTATGTTATCAGATATTACTAAGAAAATTGAGTATGGAGAATAAGAAGATAATAGTAAAATTTGCTGCTTATCCGAATAAGATTGAGATAAAAAAATTATGATTATTTATATATAAAAAGCTAAACCCTATAGTTTCTTAAATATTTATGGTTTGATAAGTTACTAATTCTCATTAAAATTATAAATTAAATTGTGTTACCTAATTTTAAGTAATATATTTTTTATTATATAAAATTTATATCTCTGCTGATGAATTTAGATTTTTATGATTTTAATTAAATACTTATTAAAAATCTAGAGGTGCTTCCATTCTGCCGAACAAATGGTTAAAATTCCGCTGGCATAATAAAAAAAGCGAAATTCAAAGGGTATAGATTTTTTTTTAAATTTTTATTTATTTAATACACTTGATTAATTGATTTTATATTATAAAAATTAAATAAATAATTTAATATATTTTTTTAAATGAAATTTATATGATATTTAAAAACTTAATTTAGAGTAATATTAATTTATTATAAATGATTAATTATTTAGTCCCATTTTATTAAAGAGTATTTGGTCAGAAATATATCTTTAAAGTAAATACGATTACTTTATTGTTGAATAATTTTGAAAATATTTTTAATTTATATCATTATTTTTATTTTTTTAATATTTTATAAATAATATTGATAAATTCTGTTCAAAATAAAAATTAATTATCAAAATTTTAATGAATTGTTAATATTAATAATTATCTGGTAATTTCCATAAAAAAAATAAAAAATTTTTAAAAAATATAAAAAATCTATTAAAAAAAAAAATATTATAAATTATATTAATTTTTCCAAACTCTAAAAAAATGAATAAAAAACAGTAAATTATAGAAAATTTAAAACTATAAAAAACTTAAATGAATATGTAAATTTACACATATACTTTAACTATATGCAAAAATGTATTTAAGCAAAAAAAAAAATTATGAGCTATTTAAGATATTGGGCCAATAAAAACTTATTTTAGTTGGAAATTAGCTGGCTATTTAAATAAGTTTAACCAAATTTATTACATAAAAAAGTAATGTTATTTTTATTTTTCTCTGAAAACTAGAGAATATTTAGGAATATAAGTTTTGAGGAATATAAAAGAATAATGATTAGCATTTATATATTAGATATAGATTTAATTTTTGGCTTATTTTGAGATTTTAAAAATGTTTTACGGCTATTTAGTTAAGTATTAAAGATAAGAAGAAATATATATCTTTTGGATATTGGTAAAATATATACAGGTTTTGAATTATATAGTTCTATTTTTTGAAGTATTTTTTTTTATATAGAATTAATGAAAAATAAAGTTGTTAAGAATATTAAAATTGGATCAAGGTAAAATGAAAAAAAAATATTGCTGCAAATGATAGAGTTGTTACTTTTATAAAAGAAACTGCATATACTGGTAACACAAAAGCAAATTAAAATAATATATGTGTAGAATAAAGTTTTAATAATAACCAAAGTTTATTGTAAAAGCATTTTATTATTGTCACGATTACTTTTCTAGGAATTTATGGAATGTTTTTTATATTAATAGCTAGAAAAATTATAAAAATTATAAATAATACCCCTTATAATATAAAAGGGAAACAAAGGTATCATTATAAGTTGAAAGAAAAGCAGAAGATTAAGGAAAAATATTATGTTGGCTAATAATCAAAAACATAAAAGAATATTAAATTAAAATAAACGAATTGTAATAAAAGCTATAAGTTTAACTAAACAAAAGAAAATAAGTAAAAACAAGACATGAATTATATAATATAAAGTGGAAACAGAATATGTTATAAACAAAAAAATAAGAATTTAAACAATAATTTTAATAATCATAGTAAAAAGGTTAATAATCAGTATAAAACCCTATTATTTCATAATAAAACTTTAAATTAAGTAAAAAAAGAATTGATAAACCATAAAGCCAAAGTGATGTTAATTTAGAAATAATTTACGAACATAGTGAAATAGATTTAATTTAAATTAATTAGAATAAATAACAATTTTAAAATTAAAGTAATAAAAAAAAGATATATAGTTAAAAATTAAATGTGTAGTAACTAGATTGATTTTTAAATTTAATAATATTTTTCTTTTCGTTTTATAATTTATATATAGTATATATAGTGTTATTAATAAAACAATATTAATAAGAGTTAGAAATTGGATAAAATTTAAAAATGCTTTATTATATTTTCTAAAAATAATTTATAAATTAAGTATTAAAATAGGTTTAATTTTGTTTTTTGTGCTATTTTTTATATTGTCCACTTAATTGATAATATTTGTTTAAATATAGGTAGTATATCTCATTTAGTATCCTAATTAGTTTTATTTTATATAACTTAAAATAGAAAACTAAAAATTTGATAATTTAAAAAAAATACTAATAAGATGTTTTTGTTTGTTACTTATTAATTTTTTTTTTAAAATGAATATGCATATTATATTTAATTTTTATAATGATGACTTATTTTAGTGTATAAATAAAACATGCCATCAAATAAAAGCTTTGAGAGAAATTTCTAATAAAATTCGATTTTATTCTATTTAGATTAATACAAAAATTTCTATATTTTTTATAATTTTGTAGAAACTTATTCAGTAAGTAATTTTTATAATAATCAATCTAATAGTAAGCATGATAAAACCAAAATTAATATTTTCTTTTAAATATAAGAAACAAAAATGATACATATTAAATCTTAAAATAAATTTATGTATAAATTAGAGTTATGAATATAATAAAAATCTATATAAAATAAAATATAAATTTGCAGCACGAATTTAAATATTATATATAACATTATATTTACTTTTAAAGAAATTTTTATTTTTTATAATTTTTAATTTATAGATTTTAAATGAATATTTTTTGTTATATTTAAAATATCAAAGATTCAGTAAATTTTATCAAAAAAATTTATTTATTAATAAAATAAACAGAATATAAAAGATAAAGTAAACTAATTCTTATAAATTTATTCATGATTGAATATATAAATAATACTAATTTTTTAGTTTATACTTTGCCTTTACTACTTTATTATTTTTATTTGCTATAATGATGAATAATTTAAATAATGGTATAAATTTTAGGCTATTATATCAATATAATTATTACAAAAATAAAATTCGTTTAAAAATATATTTTATTATAATAACAACGCTTAAATTAATAAATTTTAAAGATATTTATATTATTTTTATAATTATAACTTTTGTTTATTGATTTTTGATGATTTTGGATAGCTATAATATAATTTTTTAGTCAAAATCTTAAAAAAGTTTGTAATATACTATATTATATTTAAATCAGTTTTAAAGATAAGTAAGATAAATAAAATGGAAAACATAAAAATAATTAAAATTTAATTTTTTTATTTTATAATTATAATTATTTAAAATTAAATTTATTTATTTTTTTATTCAATAATAATTTTGTAATATAAATGTTATTTTTCCAGTAGAAAAATTTATTAGATTATTTTGATTTTTTAAATATTAAGCAGTATGAGTTATATAATTTTAAAGTCATACAATTAATCATTTTACTTATTATTTTAGATATTTATTTTATATTTTTGATAGGTATTAAGCAATTAATTTATTTTTTTAGTATTAGAGTAAGTATAAAAACCTAAATAGAATATTTAAATATACTATATATTTAAAATATATATAATGGATAGATTATATCATTTGGGCAGTAATATTCTTTTATATTAGAATTTAATATTTGCTATTGAATTTAAAAGAATAAAAAAAAAGTAATGATTTAATAGATCATTTTATTTTTTTAATTTTAGATATTTTTTTTTTTTTTATAGTTTAAATTTTATTCTTTATAGTTATATTATAATTGGACGAAATAAATTAAGATATGGAAAAAAAATCATTTTATCATATATTCTTATTATTAAAAATAAAATTTAAAATAGTATTTAGAATATAAAGAATTAGTTCATTAATTCTTATTTGGATTTATATTTTAATTAATAATAATTATGTTTATGTCTACTATTTTTAATTTCATTTAAGAAATGAAGTAAGTCAAATTATTTTAATAATTTAGAAAATTTGAAATAATATATTTTACTATCTATAATTTTAATAACTTTTTGTTTTATTTAGATCATAAATTAAAAATATTTGATAATTAGCTTTTTTAACATGCCTTTTTGATAATTTCAATAATTTTTAAATGATTAAATTTATAATTAACCAAATAGTCAAAAAACAAAATTAAATAATAATTAAATAAAAAACAAAAATAAAAAAATTAGTTTTTGAAATTAAAAATGACTGAAATTGTTAATAGAATGAGGGTAGCTTTCACCTTTTACGCAATTTTGAACCTTTTTAGCTTTATTAAAAGTATTCACCTAGACACCAGTTAATGGCAAGAAATAGATATAACAAACAAATTTATAACATAGAATTTTAAATAAAGTTCTACTTATTCTATGATTCATGACAGTTTATAATTAAGTCAAACATCATATGTCAATTTATTAAGAAGTTTTAGAGATCCCGAAGAAATTTTGATTTAAATTTTGGATGAATATGGTAGATAATTTATAATTTATTAATTTGTTAGTTATTTAATTATAAATAAATTTTTATTGATTTTTTTTTATTTAATTAATTTATTATGAGAATTTAATTTCATAAAATTTACTAAATTTAATAACCAGTGAGTTGTTATGATTGCTTTAAAATTTTTATAATAAAAGTTATTTATGTTTGCTTAAGTTTTTATCACTTTAAACTTTATTAAAATATTTTTTAATATACATATTATATTATTCAATTTTTAATTGCAAAAAATATAATAGATACAAATAATAACAATAATAAAAAAGAAAAAAAAATTTTTCAAAATCTTTCTTTAAATTTTTAATTTGAATTATAAAAAGTACTATTAAATTTAAATTAAATTGAATTTTTTTCATAATATTTATATAATTTAATTAAATTAATAAGGAAACTAAAAGTGCAGTAAAAAAATTTCTGTTGAAAATACTTTAAAATACTCATTGACAAGCACAAATGTGGAAGGAGAGTTTTTTTTGGCTTATACTAGTGAAGCAAGCAGTATAAATTAAGTATTTTTTGGATTTTTGGACGTAAGCTGTAATTTTAGTAGAGGTTTGTCAGCACCGAATTAAGTAAATAAATTTTACCTTTTTTTATTTTTTATTTTTAATTAAATTTCAAAAACATAAAATATTATTTCTAATTGTGAGTCTTAACCAAATAGAAAACAACATTATTAAGTTTAATTCACTAAAAAATACTAAATTAAATCTTGATTATTTATCAAATAAAATATATTTTTTAATAAAGCCTGATGATTTTACTAATATTAACTTTTACAGTGTCCTGGCAAAAAATGGAAATGATTTGGTTTATGTTTTGATTTAGTAAGAGGATTTTCCTTCTTATTATCTGTATTTAATGGTTGTGGACATAAGTGATACAAGTACCTATAGTATTAAAAAACATGTGAAATTGGGAACAACTAATTTTAGATGGAATTTATTCAGCATCCAGGCTTTTTCTGATGATAATGCAGTTATTTTAGCTAGAGATAATAATGATGAATTGTAGAAGATAACAATTGACTCTGCTGGTAATTTAATTATTTTTCATATTTATATATCTTTAATGAGTTTATTTTTGTTATTAAATTAAGTTATACAAGAGAGTTTTTATATATCTGTTTATTTAAAAAATTTGTTGTTTTTTAATTAAAAGTTATTTAAAAAATAAATAATAATTATACCCCTAATTCTTTGTTAAATAAATTTAAATAAAAAATTAATTTTCTATCCTTTTAATATACTTAAAATAATCCAAAAAATCATTATCTAGAATATAATTAAATTAATGATATTAACTAAAAAAAATTAGAATAACAATCATTATGATTTTCTTTACGAAAAATCAATTTTTATTTGATCATACACTGAAATAATAGAAAAATAAAATATTTATTTAAATTATATACATTCAGAAAGTCTTTAAAAATTAAATTTATATTTTAACTTAAAAATAGGAAATGATGTATGGGATACTCCTAAAAATCAAGGAATATTCTTGGACTTAAATAATAATTATAACTATATTCATAACAAAGCCATTAAAATAGAAAATACCAATAAATATTCCATAGTAACAGGAGATAAAGAATAAGATTAATTTACAATTTATACTTTTTAGTACAATGGAAATGGAGAAATACAAGATATTTGCTTAGAAAACTATTTAAATTAATTTGGGGATGTGGGAGCTTACTTTTTCTATACCTTAGAATTTGGGGTCATTAATGAAGATTTTATATGGATAAAGGGAGATAATAATAATGATGAAAATAGAAAAACTATTATATTTTTCGCGAATCCCTAAGATTGTATGGTTTATAAAAATCCAGATGATAGTAGTATTTTCAAGTATTAGTTAGAAAATTTTGGAAGATCTCATATTTTCCACACTTATTATAAAAATCAAGCTATATCACTTATTGCTTCCAGTTCGTTTATAAATGGAGCTAATAATTAAGATTTATAAGCAATTTCAATTAAAATTGGAGGTAAATAATTAAATATTTGATTAAATTTTAATATAACCTAAATGTATATATGTTTTTTATTGATTTTATGAGGCTAAAAGTTTTAATTGTTACTAAATATTAAAACAAAGATATTGATTTTCTAAAAATTAAAATAGTAAAGGCTAAATTTCATATATTTAAATAAAATATTATTTTTAAAAAACAATTGGAAAATTAATTTATAATATTATTTTTAAGGCTGTCCTATGTATTGTGAAACATGTTCAGATTTAACAACATGTTTGAGTTGCATTGTATCTGAAGGAGAAAGAGATGTTAATAATTAATGTATCTGTAAAGATGGCTATTATTAAGATACAGTAAGTGATAATTGCTTAAGTAATAAATATTTATATTTATATTATCTTTTAACTGGGTATAAAAATTTCTTAATTCTATAGAATGTCCTTAATACTGTAAAACATGTTTAGATTCTGAAACATGTTTGGACTGTATATAATCTGGTGGAGAAAGAGATTTATCATTATAATGCATTTGTAAAATCAGTTTTTATTAAGATAGTGAAAGTGATGACTGTTTAAGTATATAATAAATAAAATATAATCCATTTATATTTTTTTCTATTTGTTTTATAGCAATATTATTTATAAAATTTTTATAGATTGCCCTTAATATTGTTCAAAATGTTCAGACTCTAATACTTGTTAGAGTTGTATAGGACCTGAAGGAGAAAGAGATGTAAATAATTTATGTAATTGTGCAGATGGTTATTATTAAGATACATAAAGTGAAGGTTGTTTGGGTATATAATATTTATATGTATTTAAACTTATTATATTATTATATAAATTATATTATTTTGTAGAATGCCCTGAATATTGTTTAACATGTTCAGGCTCTAATACTTGTTAGAGTTGCATAGGATCTTAAGAAGAAAGAGAGGTAAATAATTTATGTAAGTGTATGGATGGTTATTATTAAGATATATCAAGCAACAATTGTATAGGTAATTCATAATTAATAAAAAAATTGTAAACTTATTATAAATTTGGTAGAATGCCCTGAATATTGTGATACATGTACTGATTCAAACACCTGTTTGACCTGTATTATACCTGATGGAGAAAGAGATATATCTAATAAATGTGAATGTAAAGATGGGTATTATTAAGATGATGAAAGCAATGGCTGTTTAAGTATAAATATATATATAAATATATTATATTTATTTACTTATTTTGAAATTTTATAGAATGCCGTGAATATTGTGAAACCTGTAATGACCTTGATACTTGCTTGACTTGTATTTCATCAGTTGGGGAAAGAAATCCGTCTAATTTATGTTTATGTAAAGATGACTACTATTAAGATGGAGAAAATGACGATTGTTTAAGTATATAATTAAAAGAATTTAAATGTTTTTTAAATTATCTTATAATGATATATTTATTACAAAATATTTAGGATGCCCCTTATACTGTGAAAAATGTTCAGACAAAAACAATTGTTAAACTTGTATATAGACTACTGGGGAAAGAGATGTATCCAAATAATGCGATTGTAAAGATGGCTATTATTAAAATGGAGAAAATGATGATTGTTTAAGTATTTTAATAATATAAATAACAAATCTAATAATTTAACATAATTTTATAGTATTTAAAAATTATCTATATCACACTATAAATTTATATTTATAAAAGAATGTGGTAAATACTGTTCAAAGTGTACTGGTTTAGACAAGTGTGATAGTTGTGGTTTTCCTAGTGCATTAAGAAATTAAACCAATTAATGTGATTGCAAAAATGGGTATTATTAAGACACAAAAAGCGATAATTGTCTGCGTAAAAAATAATAACTAAAAAAAAAATAATTAACTAAACTATTTTTAATTTTAATTCTCTTTATTTTAGCTTGTCCATCTTAGTGTGAAACTTGTCTTTCATTTGATAAATGCCAAAAATGTCAAAATCCCGATAAAACGGGATTCTAATGTGAACTTTAAAAAAACCAATATTTTTTATTAACATAATAATAATAAGGGAGCTATAAAAGTAAAATTATATTTAATATTATTTTAGCTAAAATTATTTAAATATTTGTTAAAAATTTTAGATTAATTATTTTTAAATAAGTTTTTTTAAGCTTGTAAAAATTTATTAAATTATTTTTATTATTTTAATTCTTAGGATGTCATATAAAGTGTGATGGTTGTGAGGAAAATTCAAGTTCATGTATAAAATGCTAGGGTGAAAATAGAGAAAATTTAGATGGAGAATGCAAATGTTTGCCTGGATATCATGATTAGGGTGGTTACTTTAAAAGCTGTATAAGCTGCTAAAAGAATTGTAAATACTGTTATACAGAAAAATACTGCAAAGAATGTGAAGAAGGATATTTTTTGAATAAAATTACACACTCGTGTGAGAAATGTGTTTATGGTGAAATTTGGAACTAATTTAGTAAGAAATGTTAGAGTTGTTACTATTTTAAAAGAAACTGCATGTTGGAATGTCCTGGTAACACAAAAGCAAATGATGATAATATATGTATAGAATTAAGCTTTACTAATGACGAAAGTTTATTGAAAAAGCATTTTATTATTGTCGCGATTACTTCGCTAGGAATATATGGAATATTTTTTATACTATTAGCTAGAAAAATTAAAAGAATTATAAATAATACTCCTTAAGATATAAAAAGGAAAACAAAAGATAAATACTTACAGCTATCATTATAAGTGGACAAAAAAGCAGAAAATTAAGAAAAGATATTAAGTTAGCTAATAATCAGAGACATAAAAGAATATTAAATTAAAATAAAAGAATTGGAATAAAAGGTATAAGTTTAACTAAACAAAAGAAAATAAGAAAAAACAAGACATGAATTATATAATATAACTTGGAAACAGAATATGTTATATACAATAAAGTAAGAATTTAAATAATAATTTTAATAATCATAGTAAAAAGGTTAATAATCAGTATAAAACCCTATTATTTCATAATAAAACCTTAAATTAAGTAAAAAAACAATTGATAAACCATAAAGCCAAAGTGATGTTAATTTAGAAATAATTTACGAACATAGTGAAATAGATTTAATTTAAATTAATTAGAATAAATAATAAGTTTAAAATTAAAGCAATAAAAAAAAGATATATAGTTAAAAATTAAACGTGTAGTAACTAGACTGATTTTTAAATTTAATAATATTTTTCTTTTCGTTTTATAATTTATATATAGTATATATACTGTTATTAATAAAACAGTTTTAATAAGAATTAAAATTTGGATAAAATTAATTTATTTTATATATATATGAACAAATTAAGAAAAATATAGTAACAAAAATAAGATAAGTACAGAATTCTAATATAACAAGTATATTTAATTATCAATTAATATATTAACAACAAAATAGACCAATATTATATTCAATATTTAATTACTAGATTACTAGGTTTAAAAATTTCTTTATTTACTAAAGTTTAGTATCTTATATTTAAAATCATTAAAATTTACATATAATATATTAATATAATAGAAATTAAATTTATCTTCTATGAAAATGCGTTTAAAGAGTAGTAAAATTTCTTTGTAATGGAAAAAAATAATAAATTATATGAAAACTATATATATTTATTTAGAGATTATTGATTTCATAAAAAAAATTCTAAAATTTTGAGTACAATTTTCATTTCTATTGTCTTATCAAATGATGAGAAAGTTAATAAAATTCGTAGTAAATATTAATTTATTTTTGATTTTATGAAAATCGATACTTAAAAACTATTTTATTATTAATTTGTATTTCAAAATCTAATATTCTTAATTTACATATGTAAACAAAATATCAATTATTATTTAATTTCCACTTTTTTATTCTTAAGCAATATATAAATCTAATATTTTAAAATCAATAAATAAATCAAAATACTTGACTTATTTTGATTTACCATTAAAACTAATAATATAATTCTAAGGGTTTTTAGTTTTAGTAAAAATATTACGGTGCAATATAAATATAAATTTACTGTTACAAATTTTATTTATGTCTATATTAATATATGTATTTTAGTTTAGTATATTAATAATTATGCAATAAAATTAATCTATTTTTTATTTGTGCATATTTATGTTTAATTTAATACATGAATTGAATTTGAAATATATGGTTAAAAAATCAAAACAATTTAAGTTAAATTAGTCTGAATATTTATATTTTTAAGATTATTTTTATTGTTTTTAGCAATAACTTTTAAAATTTCATATTTTATATTATAGAATAAATTCAAAAGAACAGAGTTTTAAAGATAATGTAAAGAGTATACTTTGAATATAAAAATATTACATATGATTTAAAGTAAAGATATTTTATATATGTATATAGTTTTTAGTTGTAAAAAATAATCTCTAAATTTGGATTTAAATATTTAAAATTTATATTTTAAATTTTATTTATGTCGTAATGTAAATTAATATTTATAAACTTAAAAAACTTAAAATACAAAACTACATATTATTAAGCAATATAAAATTGTTTTAATATTAGTATTACTATTTTAATATTATATGTATTCTATATATTTTTTCCAGAAATTACATTAGACTATAATATTTTCATAAATGATTTAATTTTAATGAATTTCATATAATTTCCAGAAATTTTTCACCTAGCTTCTAGAACTATGTTAAAATATTTTAATCCGTTTTATACTCCTAAAATATTAGCTATTTAATAATAAATAAATAATAATAAACATAAACGAAATAGAAAAAGAATTAATAATATCTTTAATGAATAATAAAATTAACAATTTAAGCTATAAAATTTAAATTATTATCTTATTTTGGTATATTTATATGATGTATCATTTTAACCTTATTTAGGCTATTTAGTTAGATACTTCTTAGTGGGAATAAGTTAATATAACTAGTAAGTTTATATAGTAAAATTTTAAATAATATTCAGGAGAAACTAGGCTTTATGACAGTTTATAGCTAAGTCAAAAATCATATGCCAATTTATTAAGGAATTCAAATCTTACTATGGGAAAAGTTTTGATTTAGGTTTTAGATGAAAATGGTAAAATAATTATTTTATTATTATAAAGACATTTTTTTTAACAGTTTTTCTATTTTTTTAAAACTAGGAAATTACTTATGTTAATATAGTTTTGTTTTTTGATTTTGATTATTTGTTTTTTAATTTTATTATTGATTTTAGACTTTAATAATAAACTTTTTTATACTTTATCATAATGTTTGTCTGTGTAAAATTATTCTAAATAAAATGGAGAAATTTACATACACTTTAAAATTTAATATTATATTTTTTTATATAAAAAATCAATATATATGTTAAATATTTTATCATTCTAATTATAATGGAAAATATAAATTTTAGTTTATATAATTTGTTTATTTAAGGTTTATTCAGAATAAAATTTTTAAATTTTAAAAAAAATAAGAAAAAGAAAGTATTTATATTTTTCTTGATTAATTTATCTATATTTTATAATAGTTTAATTAAATTAAATTAAATTAAAAAGGATATTAATAATGTAATAGAACTATTACTGTTGAAAATATATTCAAATATACTTTGACTAACACTAATGTAGTAGGGGAATTCTTTTTTGCCTATACGAGTTAATAAAGTAATTATTATTAAGTATTTTTCGGTTTTTTAAAAGAAAATTGCAATTTCAGTAGAGGATTGTAAAAACCAGCCTAAGTAAGCAAATATTTATAAATATTATAAAATTTGGTTTTTTTTTATATTTAATTAATGAATTAATTTTAAATATTCTTTATAACTTTAAACAAATAATAATATTATTATTACAATATAAATAATTAAAATTTTTATCAAATAAAGCCTGCCAAATTTACAAATACTAATTTCGTAAGCATTTAAGCGAAAACAGGAAATAATTACTTATATGTTGTTTATCAGTAATATGAAGAACCTATGTTTCATTTGTACTTAATTATATTGGATATAAAAGATAAAAGTATATATAGTATTTCAACACATAAATAACTAAAGTAAACTAATTTTAGATACAATTTATTCAGTATCTAGGCTTTTCCTGATGATTATGCTATTATCTTAGCTAAAGATTTCAATGATAAGTTGTGGAAAATTACGATAAAATCTAACGGTAATAACATAAATTTATATATTTATTTAATATAATATATTTTTTAAGAATGATAAATGATATTTTAAAAATGAGAAAATAATTATTAATTATGAAATACTTATATTTGAAATCTAAATTTAAAAGAATTATTTTTTCATTTTCAATAATAATATTTAATTATTATCTATTTTCTATATATATGTATTTCTGATATTAATATAGTTTAAATTTAAATTTATTCATACATATATAAGTATAAAACAATTTTTTGTAAATGAAAATATATTTATAATAATTTATTATTAAAAGAAAATGAAATATGGGATGGTCCTGAAGATAAGGGGATATTTTTGAGTTTAAGTTATAAATATAATTATATTCAGAACAAAGTTATTTAAATACAAAATACTAATAAATATTCTATAGTAACAGGAGATTTGGAATAAAATATTGTATAAATTTATACCTTTTAATACAATAACAAAGGATAGATAAAAGATATTTGCTTATAAAATTATTAAAATTAATTTGGAAATGTAGGGAATTACTTTTTTAAATATTTGGAATTTGGAGTGATAAATTAAGATTTTATATGGGTAAAGGGGAATAATAATAATGAAAATAAAAAGATAATTATATTTTTTGCTAATCCTCTAAACTGTTAAATTTATAATAATTTTAATGATAATAGTATTTATTAGTATTAAATTGAAAATTTTGGTTTATCTCATATTTTCCACACTTATAGCAAAAATTAGTTTGTATCTTTTATTGTTTCTAGTTCTGTTATAGATGGAATAAACAGCTAATCTTTATAAGCTATTAGAATTAATATTGGAGGTAAATATTAAAAAGCTTTTATATTGTCTATTAAATGTTATTAAATATGAAAACAGGTCCATAAATAATTAATTTATTATAAAATAAGACATTTTTCGATTTAAATTTTGAATATTCTATTATTTAATAAATTAAAAAAATAATTTAAAGTAGATTATTAAATAAAAGTTCATTTAATAATACAAAATTAGTAGTTTTAATTAAAAATTTTCAAAAAAATAATATAATAATCTTCTACTATTTAATTAAAATTATAGATGTTAAAATTTTATAATTTTTAAACCTATTATATAAATATCGATTTGATACATGATATATAAAATTTTAAAATTTTTTAATTGTATAGAATGCAACCCAAATTGTGTAACCTGTTATGGTTATGATACTTGTTTGAGTTGTTTTGGAGATATGGGCTTAAATAAGCAACATAAATGTTAATGTCCACAAAATTCTATTCAAACATATGGATATAAAGGTCAGTGTTAAGGTAACTTTAATATTTAAAATAAATATTGATTTTTAAATAAAAATTATATTATTAATTTTAAATAGTTTGCCATAACTTTAAATTTGATTATGTATTAGAGGATTTTTAATAAAATGGGTATTGTTAAGAAAATTACTATTTTCCTGATATTGTATAGTATATAATTAGTAACTGTAAAATAAAATTGAATTCAGATTATTTTTACTGTAGAGAGGATATAGACTCTAATATAATAACTAGTTTAAATAAAGATGGATAATTTTTTAGTCAGAACCAGTATTGTTCCTCTTGTCTAAAAAATAATACACAATTAACTGGATTACATATACTTTTATCATACTTAAATATTGTTAAACTTTTTTATAAAAATACATCATATTAAAATGATATTTTTTTGTCTAGAAAAAATATTAATATAAATTATATAATTTTATTTGAAGTTTAAAGGTCATTTATTTACAAAATATTAAAAATAAGAGCACATTATTGTGTATTGTATTATAACTTTAGAACGGGAGGAACAAATTGGTTGTGAAAGTAAAGATTAGAAAATATATTTTTATCATGATTAAAACAATGACTACTGTCTTTATAAAGAAAGTAATTTATAATGCATTAAAGTTATATTACTTTAATTAAATATATATCTATATACTATATTAAAAATACTTATAACAATAAATCAATTTGGGCAGAATTAAATGTTGTTATAAGAATATATTTATAATAGTAAACTTAACTATTTATATATGTTTCTGTTTTATATTATGAATTTATGTATTATATAAAGAAGTTTAAAATTAGGGAAGCAGTTATTTTCTTAGAAAAAATTTGTTAGTTTTATTGAAGGTAAAATTATTAAGTAATGTTACTCATTTATATTATATATATGTTTAAATTAATTTATATTTTGGTAACATTTTAAATTTAGTAAATTAATTACTTTAATATCTATATATTATTTATAATTAATTAAATTATAATATAAATTTGATAGTCATAAATTATTATTATTATAGCTATTAATAACTTAATACAAACAAATTATTATTATTATATAATCCTAATTTTTCTTTGATTTTTAACCATATATTATGAGGATATATTATCATTTGTTTATTTTTTCTATACTTTTAAATATTTTCAAAAAAAAACCAAAATAATTTTATAAAAAAAAGATATAAATAAAAAAATAATTAATAAAATGTAGAAGAATGATAGCCTCTAAAAAAATATATTTTTAATAAATACTGTTTAACATTTCCCAAAATATTAAATATGCAAAAATTACATGTTTTTACACCTTATTTATATTAAAAATGTAGTAATTTATTTTTAATTTAATGATATTTTTGATTATTAAAATATATATTATATATATTTAAAATTATATTTAAAAATATCATGTATTTCTGTAAATTAAATTTTTATTATTAATATTTGATTTTGCACTATATTTTTGGGTTAATTTTCTTTATTCATTTTTAGTTTTTTAAATAAAAAATATGAGTATAGTTTGCATTTTTGAAAATATGATTATAAAAACCCTGTTTATATAAGATAACTCAATATTATTAAACTTTTTTATTTAAAATTTAAAATAAAGTGGTTTTATAAACTAAATTGGTACAAATAAAAAAATTAAATTAATTATTATTAGAGGAGCGATTTTATAAAAAAATTTTAGTTATTTGATTGAGTACACATTTCATTAAAAGTTTCTAATTAATAATGAGGAAATAGATAGATCTTAGTAAAAATTTGATTTTATTTAAAATATCTAAAGAGTGATTATTATAAAATTAATTTTTTAGTAATAATCAAATATTTCTAAGAAATTTATTGGGCTAAAGGTTATTTTAATTTCAATTGTTCTTTTATTCCCACTTTTAATATAGTATTTTAATTATTTAACAGATGAGTCAAAATTTTAAAAATCAATAAATAAATCAAAAATTTTTTTAGTTTTGAAGCAAAATTTATTTATATAATAGCCAAACTATTGAATTCAAAATGTTTTCAATTAAAATAAAAATTCAATATAGTTTAATAATTTAAGTGAAAAATTTTTAAAATTTATATAATTAATTAATATAGAAAATCTTGATAATAAAAAAAAGAAAATTAATCACTGGGGAAAAAAATTTAATTAAGTATATTGCTAATCAATTTTATTTTTTTGATCTCAATGCTAATTAATATTACACTGTTTTAAAAGTTTTGCTATTTAATTTTTGATCTTTAGAATTTAAAACTATAACTAAATTTAATTTTCCATATTTATAATGTTAATACCAAAAATAATAGCTTATAGTAATAATTTTAACTTTGGAATTTTTTGATTTAATATCTAATTTCTAATTTCAGCCATTTAAATTATTAAAATATTCAGTTTTATTTTTTATTAAATGGATAAAACACAACCATTGATTTTTAAATAATTAAATTTTAATTTTGAATTTTCTAATTAAAAGCTAAAATAAATTTTAAAAATGCTTTTTAAAAGTTTATTAAAAAATAAAATTTTAAAATATATTTTATTCAAAATATTAACAAACAAATATATTATTAATATAATGAATTCAAAATTTATATAAATTTTATAAATTATCTAAAGTTAAAAGTAAAAGATAAACTTTCTTAAATTCAGAATTTTTAAGGAGAATTTTCTATAATAATAAATTCTTGCTTATCTAGAAAAATTTTGACCTTATTTCTAGAACTTTTATGACTATTTAAATCCTTTATTTTTATCAGAAAAAATCAAAAAATATAAAATTAATATTAAATAATATAAAAACTAAAGAAAAATTAACTGCATTTTAAATGAGTTAAAAAATTATGTAATTAAACTTTAATATAAAAAATTTTCTCTTTTTCTGGATAGTTTTCCTTGTTATCCTTGTCTAAGGTATTAAACTAGATACAAGTTAATGGTAAGAAGTTAATATAACGAATAATTTGATATAATAGAATTTTATATAAAAATCTGGAGATTCAAGACGTTATGACAGTTTATAGCTAAGTTAAACATTGTATGTGAATTTAATAAAAGGTTCTTATTAATATGAAGGAGAAATTTTAATTTAGTTTTTAGATGAATATGGTAATATAGTGTAATAAAATAATTTCAGTTGTAAATTCATATAAATACTCTTTGACATATACTAACGTAAAGGGAGAGTTATTTTTTGTATATACAAGTTATGTTAATAGTAATCGGGAAGTATTTTTTGGATTTTTAGATATAAGTTGCAATTTCAGTAGAGGGTTGTCGGCACCAGTATAAGTAACTAAGTTATTTATATATTAAATAAAATTTATATTAATTAAAAAAATTTCTTGTCTTCATTTTTAAAAAATCAATAAACCAAATAATATTAATATTAATTTTTTTAAAAATTTTAAGCCTTTCAAATTTACAAATACTAGTTTTGAGAGTGTCCTAGCTAAAACTGGGAAAGATTATGTTTACGTTTTAATACAGCAATATGAAAATCCACTATATTAATTGTATTTGATGATTGTGGACATCAGTGATGAATAAACTTATGTTATTTAAAAGCATGAAAAACTGGGGAAGATTAATTTTTTATGGAATTTATTCAGTATTTAAGCATTTTTAGATAATTATGCAATAATATTAGCACGAGATGTCAATGATTAGTTGTAGAAGATTACAATTTTACCCAACGGTAATAATATAATTAATAATTATAACTTTAAAAATATGTATATATTACAAATAAATACAGTTATAATTAAATAAAAATATGTTCACTTAAACTTATAACTCAAAAAAAATAATAGGTGACGATGTCTGGGATGACCCAACAGATTAAGGAATATTTTTAAAATTAGAAAATAATTATAACAAAATTCAGAACAAAGCCATTAAAATAGAAAATACCAATAAATATTCCATAGTAACAGGAGATAACGATTAAGATATTTTCACAATTTATACCTTTTAATACAATGGAAATGGATAAATAAAAGATATTTGCTTTGAAAGCTATGAAAATTAATTTGGTAATATGGGAAACTAACTTTTTAGAGCATTGGAATTTGGAGTTATCAATGCTAATTATATGTGGATAAAAGGAGATAATGTTTTTGAAAACAATAAGACTATAATATTTTTCTCAAATCCACTAAATTGCTAGGTTTATAGAAATATTAATGATAGTAGTATATATTAGTATTAATTAGAAAATTTCGGTTATTCTCATATTTTCCACACTTATTATAGTAATTAAACTGTATCACTTATTGTTTCTAGTTCTAATATAAACGGAAATGATTAATTAAATTTACAGGCAATCAGAATTACGATTGGATGTAATTTCAGATTATAAGAATTTATTTATTTAATTAACTTTGAAAAATGTGGTTAAATTTTTATTATAATTTTTAGAATAATATAATTCTCATTTTTGCATTAATAATAATTAACTTATCTTATAAATTTTATTTAGATAAAAAGATTTATTATTTTTTTAAATAGAAAATTGTCCATAGTACTGTAACTCATGTAGAGATTAAGAAGATTGTATAAGTTGTGTTTCTGCAAATGTATAAAGAAATATAACCAATTAATGTCAGTGTCCACATAGATACTATTAAGACTCATTAAGTGATAACTGTTTAGGTAGTATATTTTGTATATTTTGTATATTTTTTTATATTTTAATAATTGTTATCATTGAAAAAAAATATAATAGCACTTTAAGATAAAATATTTAAATAATAAATTAAAGATCACAATATATAGTTATAAAATTAAATAATATTTATCATCTTATATAAATAATTAATTTTTTTTAAAGATTTTATAAATTCAGTAAGAAATTTATTTTTCATTTTACAATTTTTTATTTTATAGAATGTCCTTAATATTGTGAATCCTGTTCAGATTTTAATACCTATTAAATTTGTATTCCATCAATTGGATAAAGAGATATATCTAATTTATGTTATTGTAAAAAAGGTTATTATTAAGATACAGAAAGTCATGATTGTTTAAGTATATATTTACTTTAAATAAAAAATTTAAAATTTCTTTAAAATTCATTAATATTCTAGTTTTAAACTTCGCTATATCTTTATTTTAAATTATTTTTAAATTAATTATATATTTTTAAATTTTATAAAAATTCATTATCTAACAATATTGGACATAAAGTGTTATTTAAAAAAGTTAAATTATATATTTTTATTTAATTTATAATAAAATTATATATTTATTTTTTAATTTCAGAATGTAAAGAAAATTGTGCAACATGTTCTGATGGAGAAACTTGTTTAAGTTGTCTTGGTGATACTGCTTTGGATTTAAATACTTTATAGTGTAAATGTAAATAAAACTTAATTTAGTATTACGATAAAATAGGCTAGTGTAAAAGTAAAAACTTTATTTAATAAATAATGTAATAATTTATAAATTTATTTATTAAAATTAAATTATAAATAATTAAATTTTTTTAAATAATTATTCTAACTAGGTTGCATTCACTTTTAATTTGAATATAAATTTGAAGGATATAGGTCAGATGGAGATTGTCTCGAAAATTATTTTTTTCCATATATAATAGAATATTTAATCGGCTTTTGTAAAATAAAGTTGAATCCAGATTTTTTTTATTGTAGGAATGAAGTTGTATCAAAAATTAACGACGTCACAAATTATGACGGAGAATATTTTGGTTATACCCAGGCTATTCCCCTAGCAATAAATAAAATGCAAAAATGTTAACATTTCATATAAAATCAAATTAAATTTAAATTTTAATTATGTGCGCATTTTTGTATTTAACTGGCAAATTAATATATATTTAACATTTTTAAAGTTTCTCAAATAATTTATATTTATTTCTAAAATTAATTTGAATTATGTTTTGCTTCATGTGAAAGATTATTTTTTAATAAAATTTGAGCGAGGGGAGCAACCTGGTTGCGAAAGCCCAAATGAAAGAATATACTTTTATTAAGATTAAAGTAACGACTACTGCCTATATAAAAAAAGTAATTCATAATAAATTAAAGCTATATAAATTTAATATAATAATTTTATATTAATAATATATTTACTAACTTAATTATTGGGCAAATTTAATTTTATTATTAAATTTATTTTTATTGATATTTTTAAACATTTTTATTAATTTTTGTTTAATAAATGGTTCTTTATAAATAAAACTAATGAAAAAATACCCTATTTTTTATTCAAAATTGTTATTGTAGGCATAATAAAAAGAAGAAAATAAAAAAAAATATAAATTGGTAATAATAAATTTTATTAATTTTAATTAATTATAAAAGATATATGTTTTGTTTAAATAAGTTATTTAGGCATTGCTTTAACAAATTTTATAAATTTCAATCAAATAGACTTTTCTTAGAAATAAAATACCAAAAAAATGAAATGAATGTGAGGCATGATATTTTATTTATTTTAATATAAAGCTAATATATTTTATTTAGGTTTTAATTATATATATATATTTAAAGTTTTAATATATTAACATTAATAGTATAAATTTGATATTATTAACAAGTGAAATATTCATTTTATAAATATAATTAAGATAGCGTACATATTATGCTTATAAATAAATTAATTTTATATTTACATAACACTAAATATAATTAAGTTACTATTTTATTAAAATAAAACATTAAAATTTGTTATTTTTATTGATAGATGTTTGAATATTTTACTAATTTTTTTTTAATTAAATTATTTTAACTTATTAATTAACATATTAATTTGATACCAAAATTTCTACAAGTATTTTTATTCCAAGGATTACCAATTAACATTTAAAGTTTTTCCTATTTGAATATTAATGATTAATTATTTTTGTTATTAATTATGATAAGAAAATATTTATTTAATATAAAATAGCACAAATTAAATTAGTTTACTCTTCAGTAAAAAGATGCATTAATGGATATTTAAGTTAACAGGGTCTTTTTATATCTCTTTTGTATTTATTTTTGAATTCATTC
Organism: Pseudocohnilembus persalinus; assembly: GCA_001447515.1. Classification (NCBI taxonomy): domain Eukaryota; phylum Ciliophora; class Oligohymenophorea; order Philasterida; family Pseudocohnilembidae; genus Pseudocohnilembus; species Pseudocohnilembus persalinus. The sequence continues at coordinate 9,081 of LDAU01000095.1, read as the reverse complement.
TAAAATTAAATTATTATTATTATGAATTTAAGGATCTGAAAGTTATTTCAATTTATATTTAACAAATTTTTTATATCTTTTTATCATTTAGATATTAATTTTTATATTACATTAAATTAATTATAGCTTCATAGATTAGTAAAATAAAAAATGTAATTTTATTTTTTACTGCTTTTTTAACTTAAAATATATTAATTTGAGAAACGTAAGGGATATTATGACATTTATTCAAATTTGGAAATATTTTTATAATTTTTGTATTTAAATTTTTATTTACTTTATTTATTATAGGTGCTATCTGATTTTTATTAAAATTTATTTATAATATTAGGTGTTGCAAATTTTTGTTTATTTTCTATTTATTTATGGGCTATATTAGGCTAATATTTCTTTTATTTACTAAATTTTAGCCTTAATTATAAATTTTACTAATATTAATAGTATTTTTGTAAATCTTTTAATTTATAATAAATTGCTAGTTATTTAAACTTATTTTTATTAAAATTTGATAACTACAATAATAATATAAGAAACTTATTTATATGAGAATCCGCTTTATTTAATTTTTAGCTATCTAGTATTTTTTTAATTAGTTTTTCTGTAATTATTCTTTGTTAATTTTTTGGACCTCAGCAAATTCTCTGAAATTTTTTAGCTTTAAATAACTTTAAATTAAAGTTTTTATGAAAATTTTATAGAATTTTATAATTTTTTAAAGAGTTCTATTTAGGGCTTAGTTATTATTGTTATTATTATGTATTTACATTATTAAGAAAAAAATTAAATATTTTATAATGATATTTTCAATTAAAAACCCTTGTTCACCAAATCCATAGCTTTTATTTAATAAATTAGTATGTACTTTTTTCTAATATATATTATTATTTTATTAATTATTTTAAATTTAAAGGTTTTTATTATAAATTGCTATATAGTTTTTATATATTCTATTTTTAAATTTTTAATCTAAATTATTGATTTTTCCTGGATTTTGACCTTTCAATTAAAAATAAAGTAAATCTAATCATAATACTTGTAATTTATGTTTTATTTTATAAGGTTAATTTAGTTTGAATTAATTATTTTGTTATTTAGCTATAAATTAGAAATATTGTTCTATTAAATTTGGTGTTTTCAAAATATTTTGAAATCTGTTTATCTTCTTTCTTTTTACATTTATACTTGACTGTTCTTTTATTTAAATTTTACTATTGTTTTAAACGATTTATCAAATAATACTTTTTCGTATATGATGAAAACTGTTCGTATATAAGGCCTTTCTTATATAAACTTTTTGCTTTCATTATTTGAAATGACATAAATAATAATCATACTAGATTATTTTTAATTTTTTGAATATACTTTATCTAATTAATGAATATATTAAGTCATATTTTGTATTTTAAGCATACTATATTTAGTTTTATAGTATTTTAGCGTTTATTATTTGAAAAATATGATAAATTTAATAATTTTTGTTTTAAATAATAATTTCTAATTTTCTTTTTTTAAAAGAATATTTGTTGGAAATTTTGTTAAAGTTTGCCAATTTTGGGTTTATGAATTTATTAGTTTATTATATATCTTTATTTATTTTTCCTTATAGTCCATTATTAAACTTTTGAAGTGACTTCAACTGTAAATTTAAAAATTTAAATTGTTTTTACTATTAAAAATGATATTATTTTTATTATATTTAATTATCTATTTACTTGTGAAAAATATAGTAAACAATGTGCATAGAATTTTTATGCTTTAAGAGAGTGTTTTCTGGATAAAATTAAGGCTTTAAATTTTTGCAATAATAGGTGTTTATTTCGATATTAAAAAAGTATTTTTTTGTGCCTTCAAAGCAAATTTCTTTGGAATTTATTATCAATGAGAAATTAAAATATTTATTTTTTCTATTATATTTCATAACAGTATTTAAAATGATTTTATTTCATTTAACATCAAGAATTTGAGTTGCATTGGTTTTTATTAAATAGTTTATTAATTTTTTGTAATTTATAAATTACCAAAAAAATAATTCTATTTTGATTATATTATTAGAAATTTTTTTATTTATGCTTTTTATTTATTTTAAAGAAGTTTTTGAATTCAATTAAATTTTTATAATAAAAGTAATAAATATAGTGTTTAATGATTATTAATGATATATTTTTATCAAGTAATTATAAATAATAAAATAAAATATATAATTTTAGTATGTACTAGCTTAATTTAATCGAAATGCCATTATTTTCCTTTATTTTTTTGAGCTTCAACTAATTTATTAAATTATAATTTTTGAAAATTTCTTTGGCATTTCTATTAGTTAAGAAAATTGATTATAATTGGTGTTTTATTTTGTTATTAAAATTTTTGATTGTTTTTTGAGCAGACTCAACATTTTATACGCCATATTTATTTTAAGTGTGAATTATTTTTCTGTGCAAATTTGAGTCATTTACTGTATATCCATTTATGATTCCTGTTTTTGGAACTGACATTAAAGTGATAATTAATAAAATGTATATTTTAAAATACAATTTAGTTATTATATGGAATTATAAAGATATTAGAAATATATATTTTTTTAATATTAGAAGTAAAATTTAAATTTATAAAAAATATAATATTCTTAAAATTTAATAGATTTATGATCAAATTTCATCTTTTTTTGGTGTTTAAAATTATTCTAAAACTTAGTTATATATTATCTTATTCATAAATTAATATTAATGGAGATTTTTTAGAAAGTTTTTGATATTTTAATACGATAATTTTTACAGTAATGTAGGAGCACCAATCCCCCCAGCTCCAATAACAAATAATTTTGTTTATAATATTTTCATTTATCTTTTTAAAGAAACTTCTTCTAATTGCATTTGCCTACAATACCTTTCTATTTAAATTTTTGAAAGAATATTTTAATCATCTTAATTTGTTTTAAAAGGCTTATTTTGGGTGTTTTAATTTTTTTTTTGCGAATTTTCGTTGTTTTTTTCAGATTTTTCGAGTTTTTTTTAGTCTAAAGGGGTAAAACTGATGTTGTTTTGTTTGAGCAGATTTTCTAAGAAATAATGTGCTTTTTATGTAAATTTATCGTGTGTATTATTTTTTTTGTTTGGTATTTTTTGTTTTGTTTTTTTTAGAGTTATTTTTGTGGTTTAATGAGTTTTTATAGAGAAAGGAAATATAACAAACAGAATAATGAAAAATGTAAAAATTATTATTTAGATTTTCTATGGTATGAATTGGAATTATTATATTTTAAAGTTTTAAATTATATTGTTTATTATGAAAAATCAAAATAATATCTAGAGTGATTTAATTTTTTTGAATTAAAATTATTATTTTTATCATGTATGATTCTAAGATGTTAATTTTAATGAGATTTTAAATAAAATAAGGATAAATGAAAATAAAAAAGAAGATGAAAAATATTTTATACATCTTATGAAATGTATTAGAAAAACTTATTTTTGATAAAAGTGATAGTGATTATTATTATTTTTATAAATATTTCAAATTATGTAAAAAATTTTAATTTTTAGAATTTTTTGATATCTTAAATATATTTGAATATTAAAAATATTTTAAAGAAAGTTATAAAAGTCGTTTTTTTGAAAATTTAAAATTGATTATTTTTTAGTAAATAAGTAAAAATTGAATTTTTAGTAAATACTTGTTAATAAATTTATTAATATGCTTGATGTGGTAAAAAATGCGCCTTTTTATATATTCTAATAAATTTATTGCTCAAAATATTTAAAAAAAGTATTTAATATATACTAATTAATTAATCAATCATTTTTTTGGATATTTTGTTTTTTTTAAATTATGTAATTTAGACTTTGTGATAATTAATAATAAAAATCTTGATGAAATTGAATAAGCTTATTTATTAAAATATTTGTTTAAAATAATAATGTAGTAATTAAAAAAAACTTCTAATAGGTGAAAAATTCAAAATGACATGATTTTTTAACATGATTCGGCTAAAGTTTCCATTTGCTTTTTCTTTTCTTTTATTTAATTTAAAACATTATTAGTTTAAACTAATTTAATTTATACGGCAATGAGTTATTTTATTTAGAATAATTTATTAGAATCATAAAAATTTAATTTCTAAATAGTAAAATTTTGTTAAATACAACCAAAAATACTAAGTAATTCAATTGTTTTTTTTTGAATTAATCATAAAGTTACACTTTTAACTTTTATATATTTTAATTTTTATTTAATATCGAATAGTTTAAAAAAACTATGATTTTGTAATTTTCTTTTTATAAATTTGATGTAGAAATGAATAGTATAGGAAAAATTATGTTTTTTAAATTATATTTATAAGAAAGTAAAAAAACAAGTTAAAAATTAAAATATATAATTTATAAAGTCTGAGTAAATAATTTTTATAAATAGCAAATAAATTGCCTCCACCAAACATTTAAACCCATAATTATTTTTTCTAATAACAATAAAAATATCAAAAATAATAAATAATAAATAATAAATAAAAAAAAATAAAAACAAATTGAAAAACAACTAACTAAGTAATAAAAAAAGAATTAATTACATTTAAATGAGAAATATCAAAATTAGCTACTTAAAGTTTAAAATCAAAATTGCCTTCCTTTGCTGGATAATAAGCCTTTTCAACCTTGTTTAATGTATTCAACTAGACACCACTTAATGGCAAGAAGTAGATAAAACAAACGACTATATAAGGTAGAGTTTTATATAATATTCTGGATATTCTAGAGTTTATGACAGTTTATAGCTAAGTCAAACAAAATACGCCAATTTAATAAGAAGTTCTGATTATTCTGGAGAAATTTTGATTTAGGTTTTGGATGAATATGGTAAATAATTGATTTATTAGTTATTAAATTAAAAATAAATAGTTTTTGTTTTATTACTTTATTGTTTTTATTGAGCGTTTTTAAGTATAGTTAGTTTTTATTGGGGTTTTTTTTGAAAAATTTGTTTATTTAATATTTTGTGATTTTGTATTTTGGTTTTTGATTTTTGGTAGAGATTTAAAGGATTTTGTTTTTTCAGTTTAAGTTTTTATATTTTTAAATCATATAACTAAAATAATTTTTAATAAAATAAAGAAAAAAACTAACATTTATATAAATTTATTTAATTTATGAAATTTTATTTATAGATATTTATGTGAATTATGTTTATTTATTTTTTAATAATATAAGCTAATTATAAAAAAAATTACAAACAATAATAATAATAAAAAAAAATAAAAATATAAAAATCTTTTTTTATTGTTTTAATATTGACTTAAAAATAAAATAAATACTACTAAATTTTATATTTAAATTTTAATTATTTTTAAATTTCCTCTAATATTTATCTAATTTAATTAAATTTAAAAGGAATCCAGTAGTGCAGTAAAACAATTTCAGTTGAATATCATTTGAAATACTCATTGACTAACACTAATGTAGAAGGAGAGTTCTTTTTTGCATATAGTAGTTTTACAGGTAGTATTAGAGAAGTATTTTTTGGATTTTTAGATGAATCTTGCAATTTCAGTAGAGGTTTGTCAGCACCAGTTTAAGTAATTACAATTTTATACATTTTTTTTATCATTTTAAATTTTTCTAATGTGTTGTGGATAATTTATTATACATCTATGAATGGAATTTTATTAAAAAAAATTTTTAGTTTTATTTCTGGTTTTAGAATTTTATAAGTTTATATTTATAATTTAAAAATCAAAGAAAAAAAGTTATAAAACATAGCTTAAAAATTTTATTTGATTTTGGAAAAATAACAAAAAATTAAAGAATCAATATCTAGTTTAATAATTAAGATTAAAAAATAAGATAATATTAAAAAATTAAAAATAAAAATGCTGTTGTTCTATTATTAAAATATTAAAAATAAGAAATTTATTTATTAGAAAAAATTATTTAAAGATTTTCAGTTTTTTAACTTTATACTATCCTTTTGTTTTTTTTACCAAATTTTTATTGTAATCAAACCCAAAAAAAATAATATCACCAATATTGTTTTACTTTGTTTTTATATAAAAAAATCAAAAGGATTATAATAAAGATTTTCCATATCAGAAAAAAGATAAGCATATATAAATTATTAGGAAATTAAAACTTAATTAATAAATCAAGATAGTTTTCTTTTCTCTTATTATAAATAAATTCCATTAAAAAAATAATTATTATTTACCTAAACTTTTTATTTTTCATTTTCATCACTCTTTTTTTTAATAACCTCTTAAAAACTTTAAAAATTGTTTCCACTTGTTTAATTTAATTAATAATAATAACTCCAATTAAATATAATTTATCCATTATAAGTATATTAATTTATCTAAAATTTAATAAAAAATATTTTTTTTATAAAAAGCCTGATGAATTTACAATTTATAGTTTTTATAACCTCCTAGCGAAAACTGGAAAGGACAATGTATATGTCATTAGTTAATCTAACTCTTCCCCTTATTATTTGTACCTGATGATTTTGGATTTAAATGATTCAAGTATCTATAGTATTAAAAAACATGTGAAATTGGGAACAACTGGTTTTAGTTAGAATTTATTCAGCATCCAGGCTTTTTCTGATGATTATGCAGTTATTTTTGCTAAAATTACTAATGATAAATTGTAGAAGATAATAATTGACTCTGATGGTAATTAAATCAATTCATTTTATTATTTAAAATAGAAAGTATTAAGGAATTTTAATTTTTACTACATTTTGGGTAGAAAATTTTGGAATTTTCTTCATCTGCCATGATTAGTTTTTATATGGCAAAATTTATTTATTTTGGCTTAAAAAAAATAATTTGAAGAATATAAAGTAAAAAAAACTGTAAAACTATGCTTGGAAATGTATCCTAATTTGTATGCATATGTTAGTCATTTTTTATTTATTTTTTAATTGATTATTATTGCCAAATATTATAATATATAGTAAATATACTACAAAAATTCCAAAATATAAATCTTTATTTTAACATACCCTCTAAACTAATTTAAAATAATAATTTTTTTAAAAATAAATATATTCCAAAATTACTTTAAAATTAATTTAAATACAATAAAATATTTTTAGTTAAAATTAAAATATTTTACTAAAAATTAGGAAATGAATTATGGGATACACCTAAAGATCAAGGAATATTCATGGACTTAAATACTAATGAAAACTATATTTAGAACAAAGCCATTGAAATAGAAAATACCAATAAATATTCCATAGTAACAGGAGATAGAGATTAAGATATTTTAACAATTTATACCTTTTAGTACAATGGTGATGGAGAAATACAAGATGTTTGCTTAGAAACCTATTCAGATTAATTTGGGGATGTGGGGATTAACTTTTTTGGTTCTTTGGAATTTGGAGTGATTAATTAAGACTTTGTATGGGTAAAGGGGGATAATTATAATGATAGTTATAAAACTGTTATATTTTTCGCGAATCCTTTGGACTGTTAGGTTTATAGAAATCCAGACGATAATAATATTTATTAATATTAATTAGATCATTTTGGTAAGTCTCATATTTTCCACACTTATTATAGTAATTAGACTGTATCTCTTATTGCTTCTAGTTCTTTGATAAATGGGAGTGATTTTTAAAATTTATAGGCTATTAGAATTAGAATTAAAAGTAAATAATTACAATTTTTATAAAATTAATTTATAGCTTTATGTTTAAATAATATTTTTTTTGTAATCATTGAATGGGTTTATTTTCTGTCTAATATCTTTAAATTTTTGGGAATTAGGTGGAATTCTATTAAATTTAAGATAATTAATAATTTAAACTTTTTAGAGAAAAAACTTAATCCTTATACTAAAGCTTTCACTCAATTTTTTTTTATATATAATGTAATTACACTTTAATAATAAAATTAATTATTTTTTTTTTAAAATTTAGAAATGTGTCCATAATTTTGTGCTACTTGTATAGATTTTGAAAATTGTGATAGTTGTGTTTCTGCTAACGTATAAAGAAATGTTAATAATTAATGTTTGTGTCCAGATAAATATTATTAAGACTAAACAAGTGATGATTGTTTAGGTAGTATATTTATTATCAATAAATAAATTAAAAGACATTTTTAATGGAAAAATAATAGCAGTTAAATGTTTTCATAAATTATAAGAAAATATTAAAATACAAATTGTTTCCATTAAAATACCTCTAATTTTAGAAATTATAAAACGATATAGAAAATAAATTAAAATATTTTTTATTATATTTTTAAATTATTTATATTAATTTATTATAATTATATTTTTTTAATTCATAGAATGCCCTTAATATTGTGAAATATGTTATGATTCATCTACCTGTTAGAGTTGTATTTCATCTGATGGGGAAAGAGATGTATCTATTTTATGTAACTGTAAAGATGGCTATTATTAAGATATAGGAAGTGATAATTGTTTAGGTATTTATAAATAAAATTTATTTATACTTATATTAAAGATTAATTTATATTAATTAATAAAATTTTAGAATGCTCTTAATTTTGTGAATTATGTTCGGATTCATCTACCTGTTAGACTTGTATTGTATCTGATGGATATTAAATATAATTATTATTATTATTTAATTTTATCTATTTTGTAAATTATTAAAATTCTTGTAATCTTCTATTATATATAACTAAAAAAATATAGCTGACTGCCGTAAGGTAGCATAATATTGTATAGAATGCCCTTAATATTGTAGTACATGTTCAGATTCAAAGACATGTCAGAGTTGTACTGGGCCAGATGGGGAAAGAGATGTATCAAATTTATGCTTATGTAAGTAAGGTTAATTTCTTGATATTGAAAATGATAATTGTTTAGGTAATTCATAATATATTCTCAATAAATATTTTTACTAAATATCTATAATAATGATAAATTTTATTTATATTAAAGAATGTCCCAAATATTGTGAAACATGTTCTGAAAATGGTAAATGCTCAACATGTATTGTTACGAGTGGATTAAGAGATCTGTCTAATTAATGTTAATGTTAAGATGGTTACTATTAAGATTCATAAAGCAAAGACTGTATTTGTATTATACTTTTAAATATTAAAATATTTTT
>LDAU01000062.1:0-78669 GCA_001447515.1 Pseudocohnilembus persalinus | reverse complement strand
TTGGTGATGCCTGAGTTTTTAATTTATAATTTAGTTATTTTGGTGGTTTAGATTTTAGTTTTAATTATTTTTAATTTAGATTTTAATTTTAATTTTAATTTTAATTATTTTAGAATATATATTTTAGATTTTAATTATTTTAAAATATATATTTTATATTTGAGATTTTAATTTAAATTTTAGATTTCAACCTATCTATCTAGATATTTTAATTAAATAATTTTGAATTTAGGTTTCAACCTATCTATCTATATTTTTTATTTTTATTTTATTACCTAGGATTTGAGATTTGTAGATATCGGCGAATGAAAGTTGGTTATTTTCATTGATGTCTTTGCCTTTGAGTCTGTCGGGGTCGTTTTTTTGGAAATAGTAGTTTTCGTCCATTTCGTGGGCTGAAGTCAAAGCAATGTCGAGTTTGGAAGTGGTTCTGTTGGGGATGAATCTGTCTGATTTTTTTTTATTTTTTTTGCTGAAATTGAGAGGGTTCGAGCTACAGAAAAAAGAGTCTTATATGATTTATTCTACATTTTCTGAGGTGGTTTTTCGGGAGGAGCTCGAAGAAAGAGTTTCGTTGTCGTTGTGGAAATAGTCGTCAGTGTTAAAATCTGAGATATTTTCGTCGAAATTGAAATTGAAATCTATACTGTTTTTTTTGTTTTAATTTTCCTGGATGTTTATTTTTTAGAAATAGTTTGAGAGTTGGTCACAATCGTTTTTGGGCGCGTCTGCTTGATAGCTTATTTTTACTTTGTTGCTGAGAGTTGAGGGATTGCTCAGGTTAAAAGGAGAAAGAAGGGTGTCGGCTGTGGAAGGTGAGTGACTTTCGTTGTTGTTATTTTGGAGTCCAAGAGGCGTGTTGAAATTGTAAGCGTTGTTGCCTTCTTGCATCATTTTATTTATTTTATTTTTATTATATTATTTATTATTTCTTAATTTTATTTAGATTTTATTAATATTATTATGAAAGATTTATAAAATATACGAAACTTTTTTTTTTTTTTTTTATGGTTAGGGCGCTATTTTTTAGATAAAAATAGAGTTTTTATACTATTATAGGATGAAGGGAGGTTTTTGGTGGTTTTGGGGTGGGTGTTTGCAGATTAGTTTTTTTTATTTATTTTTGTTTTGTTTTTATTTTATTTTTTTGTGATTATTTATGTAAATTAATATAAATATAATGCTGAAAAAATAAATTTTATAAGTTTTATTGCTGTATTGCGGTGAATATTTAAGAGTGAAATAAATTTTATTTATAATATATAAAATAGATTATAGTGATATTAAACCCAAATTATGTGCAATTTAATTGAGTAGAATGTAAGTATAAAGAATAATTGTCCTTTTTCTAATTTAATTGGATTTTTTATCAAATATTTTTAAATTAAGAATAAATATAAATAATTTTATAAATATGTATAAAAAATATCCAAAAATATAATTATTAGTATCTTTAAATCCAAATATAGAATTAGTTTAACAATAAGCTTAAAATAAAATATTTTTTATATTTTTTGTTTTTTAATACGTAAAATAATCAAATATGATGAAATTAAAATAAATTATTAAAATTAAAATTAAATAAGCAAAGTTAACTTTTAGCAATGGCGGCAAATAAAAAATAAGGAAAAATTATAAAATATTTTATTTTTAATTTAAAGAATGTAATTTCCAAAATTAAAGTTATTAAAATTATAAAATAAAAATTAAATTAATGTATTTTAATTAAAAATAAAATAACTTTACTGGATTAATATAGTGGTATTCATAATTTAATTATTTTTTAATTTTAAATTGGAAAGAAAAATATTTTACATACAAATAAAATTTGTAATAGAAAATTCAATTAAAATTATTTAATTAAATATATGTATATCAATTAATTTAAAAATAGATGCCTTTATATTATAATTTTTAAATAATTATGTTTTTTTAATTTTTTAAAATTTTCAAATTTTTTAATAAATAATTAGATTTAGATACATTGTTTTAAATCTTACCTTATTAAATAGTAAATAATTAGGACTTAAAGTTCAAATTTTAATTTGATATATATTAAAAAATTAATTAATAAGTAAGGAGTGCTATTAAATTAATATTTAAATAAAAAAATAATTAAAACCAAATTTCATAATATTCTAATATTTTAAAGATATATAAAATATTTTGACAAATATTTTAATCTTTGATATTTATAATTATGCCTCTTTTGCTTTTTATAAATTTATAATTAATAGTTTGCTTTTATTTTTTAAAATAAATTCACTTTAATTTTACATTAATATATTTACAAACCAGTTTAATTACAAATATATAAGATAAACATTTTTAATAAAAATTTAAATACTAATTAATAAATTGTAAAAGAAAATATATAATAAATAAGTTACTCAAGAAAAAAAGAAAAAAAAAACGACTAAAATTTTTCCAAATAATTGTATTATTTTATATTTAATTAAAATTATTTTTTTTTAAATTTTTTAATAATTTAATAATATTTTTATGAATTGATTAAATTAAATTCATCTAAAATTTATAGATATATTTATAATTTAAAAAAAAAAATTTTTTTGACGCTAAAATCATTTTCTAATATGATTAAATTTATGAAATGATGGCATTTATATAATATTAGAAAATTCACGTCAGGGATAGATTTTGGATTTTTATTCTAAAGTATAAAATTATTAAAATGTAAGTAAATTTTATTTTATATCAATAATATTTTTTTGAAATGAAATAGAAAAAAATAAAAAACCTAAAAAAAAGATCTTTAACACTTTTTGAGCATACATAAATACGTTATTAAATTATAAATTTATTAGTTAATAATTTACATATATATAAATAAGAGGACAAAAATAAAAACTAGGCAATTATAAAAATTTTATATATATATAAATATATACATTATATTTTCTGTATAAAAAATATACACAAATTTAGTTTTAAAAATTAAATTTAAGGGTGTTTTTTATTTTTTTTTGAAAGTCCTATTATTTTTATTATTTTACTATATTTTTATTATTTTTGCACAAATTTTAGATAAATTTTGTTAATATCATATTATTTTAGCTACTACTAATATTATAATAATTTTTTTGTTGAATTAAGACTTAATTAATTTTAAGGTTAGCAATTTTTAGAAAATACTAATTTTATAAAAATTACTTTGTTTAATTTAATTTTAATTTTAGTTTTTTTTTGTTTATCATTTTTTTCAGTTGGCAAAGCCTAATTTACAGTAGATTCCGTAATGGTCAGATATAATAGTGTCAGGTTCGTTATTAATAACGAATGATTCTAAGGTTTTTAAGGGTTTTTTTTCTGTGAAATTTTTATAAAGAGTGAAGTCAATTTTTGCGTCTTTTTCGAGGTGGTCTTGTACTTAAGTGTTCGGGTTTTTATTGTGCCAAGTGTATTTTTGGTTTTCAGACTGTTTTTCTTGGTTTTTTTCGTGGATTTGGAAAGTGTCTACGAAATTTTACTGTTTTAGGTACTACATGTCGATGTAGTTTGGGAAAGAATTGAAATCGCCGGAAATTATTACGTGGTCTATTTTTTTAATAGCTTGGAAATGCTCTACTTGTTTGTTGAGCTCCATTACTTGGTACATTCTTCTTGGGTTTTGGAAGTTGATTACGCAGTGGCAGGAGCCGAAAATGAATTTTTTTTAGCTTTTTTTGTGGGTACAAGAAACTAAAATGTAGCCGGGTTTCATGAAAACCATTTGAATATAAAAGAAAATCAAGATTTTTAAGTATTCTAAGAAAAGTTATACTTCGTTACATTGTTTGTGTTTAGGCTTTAATTTGTTATTAGGGTATTTTGGAAAGGGATAGCCTACAGTGTCAAAGGGTTTAGCTGCTAAAACTTCGAAATTTTCGAAATCTTCATTTTTTATAGCTAATAATTCGCTCATAAAATCATAATTGTAATTAGGTTCTTTCACTATTCTGTTATAAGGATCTTAAGGAATAATAAGGAATTTGATAGAAAGGTATTTAAAAACTTAGGGCAGTAAAAGTACAGAAAGCGAGTAAAGTAAGAATTTGATTAAAAATAAATCGAAAATTGCTGCTAATAAGAAAGTGAAAGAAGAGGGCAAATAGGCATAGATTTTGTAATCATGATTTACATAATTAGGGTGAAAAACGGAATAGTTAAGTTTTTCTAGTTTTTCGGTGAATGATTTCCTCAGAACAGGGGAAAAAAGTTCTTAAATGGCCAGAATTTGGGGATTACTGGGGGCCTTGGGGTTGGGGTTGGGGTTGAAAGTTCGGTCAAGAAATTGGGCCATTCTTTTTTCTAGGTTGTGCGGGTGCAGCCACAGGTTTTGCGAGATTATTGTGAGTGGATTTGACATTTTTAGATTTGTTTTTTTTGTTTTTTTGAGGGTTTTTATTTTTTTTTGTTGGTTTGTTTGTTTTTTTATTTATTTAATTATTTTGATTTTTAGAATATTTATGGTGTTCGAGGTTTTATAGTATAAGGATTGTGTTTTAGTTTTTGATAGTGATTGGAAAATATTAGTATTGGTATTTTTATTTTTATTTTTATTGATGACCATTATATAAGAAAAGAATGTGAATATAAATTAAAAATTATTAAGTATATTTTTTTTTTTCTATTAATATAGTTTTTTAATATGATTTCTTAAAAATATAAATATTAATTACTAATTAATAAAATAGTTCTTTGGATGAGAAAATTTTTAATTTCGAAATAATAAGATTTTATTTTAAAAATTTCGAATGATAAAAGAAAAAATATTAATAGTAATGTTTTTAATTTTCAAATTTGGGGTTATTTATTATTTAAAAACAGCATATTAATAGAATTATAATTATTTGTATAAATAATTTTAAAACAGAATTTTGAAATTATAGAGTATATACTAAACTATAACAAACTGATTTTTATTTAAGAGTAATTTATTTTTTAAGTTTCTACTTTTTTTTAATAAATTGTTGATATAAAATTTTATATTTTCCTAATAAATTAAAAGTTTTAAAGTAAATAGTTATTTTTTTTTGGCAGATTTGGATTTTATTTTATATTATTTGCTTATAAGAAATTATTTTAAATATTTAGTAAATAATTTCAGACTAAAAAATTTTATAGCTTAATTTAATTTATAATTGTTTTCTTAATTTATTTTTACGTTTCAGTAAATACGTTAGCAATTAAAAATTAAAAAGACACTCTCTTTTTAAAATATAAAAATCTTTTAATAAAAATATTTATATTAATAAATGCGTTATTTTGTACTTAAATTAATTTTATTTTAATATTTATTTATTTAATATTTAATTATTAATTTATAAATGGTAATAAAAAATGAAATTCGAAATAAATAATTAGATTTTATTTAATAAATATAGATTATAAAGAAAAGTTGTGAAAATTACGCATATTTTAAGTATAATGATAATATTAATATAAAAGAATTAAAATATTGAAATAATTAAAAAATTTACTTATATTTATTATTTATTTTAAACTAGATTAAATAGAATTTTATAAGTTCAGTTTATATCATTACTTTTTTTACCTATTAAATTAAAGTCGCTATTTTTACTATCTATAAATAAAAATTTTTGAATTTGTACTGGTTTTTCTTATAAATCCGTTTTTTCTTTCAAATCTTGGTCTTAATTTCCCTCCGAACTGAAAGAGTTTTATTTATTCATATTTTCCAGGTATTTTATTTAATGATTTGAGTTTTTTTCTATTAAATCTTCGTTATAATCTTCAGAATAATTATTTATGTTTTCTAAATACAAGGAATCACTTTTACTTTTTGAGATTTCTGGTTTAATTTCGGCTGAATTAGGTGAATTTTCTAAAATAAAAAATTATTAAAAATAATTAATTAATATAATAAACAAAAATTAACTATTTATTAATATTTATATGAAAAATAGAAAATAACATTTTATATAACTTTTGATTACCTTAGAAAGTTTCGAAATTTTCTTGAAAAATTGTATTTTTATCATCTTTATCGTTGTCTTTATTATATTTATTATTTTATATTTTTATGTTTTAAATTTAATTTTAATTTTAGTTTTAATTTTAGTTTTGTATTAAATTTTAATTTGTGTTTTAAGTTAAACTTGTATCTTATTTAGTTAGATTTAAGAGCAATTAATTATAAGAACAAGTCGACCTATCACTTTAATATTTATAAGATTCTTGGTTTTCTGGGAAATTAGCCGCTTAATAGCTGAAATTGCCTTTAGAATTTTTTAAAGGAATTTCTTAGTTAAAAAAAATTTTCGAACAAGAAATTTCTTATAAGTGATTGAATTTGGGCAAATTTGGGAATTTAGACTTTTTTATTGAAGTTTGTTTATTTCTAAGGAAATTTAGTTCTAAACTTTTTTTGGTGTTTTTGGCTGGATTTTTTAAAATAAAAGAATCATTTTTTGTTTTGACCATGTTTTCTAATAAACTGAAATCGTCACTTTTTTCTTAGTTATATTATTTTTAATCGTAAATTTTTTGTAAATATTACATGCCTTTGTTGAATCCATACTAGTAGATTTCTGATTTTGACTAAAAAGTTTAACCTACAAGATTTCCAGTTGCTTTCATGAAAAGGAGCATGTTTGTGGTTTAGAAATGTCTTTTTTCTAAATTATGAAGTAAAATTGGATTATTTAGGTTTTCTAAGATAAGTTGAGGTTCGAAAATGGCTAATTTTTTGTCTTTTTTTTATTATTTGTAAAATAAAATAAAATTTTTGAGTTTAGACCAGTTTTATTTAGCTTTTTCTTGGGCAATAATTTTTTAGAGAATTTTTTGGTAGAATTTGTAATTTTTTAGGAATTTCATGTGTTTTATTATTGTTAATTTGTATTTTTCAAGGTAGTTAGGCACAGTTAAAAGAATTGCTTTTAAAAGTATGTATATATTTAGTAAGATAAAAGAAAAAAAGCAAATTGTTTCGAGAATGGTAATTCGAGTATCATTTTGTAGGTTTTATCCTGATAAATTTAATTCAATTTCTGACAGGTTGTAATATACTAGGGAAATTAAAATTGATGTAATTAAAACAATTATTGAGTTTATAGCTAAATTATTCAGTTTAATTGTTTTGTAAGGACTTTTATATTTCAGTTAAAAAAAGTAGGATATCAAAATTATTAACGAAATGAATTGTCTTATTATTGTAAAGTTTATGATATAAACATTTATAAATACCAAGATCATTTTCTAATTTAAAAAAATTATTATTAATTTAAATAATTGAAATAATTGAAATAAGTTATATATAGATAGTTACTAGCATCATAATGATTATTTCTTAGAGATAAGATTTTTATTTATATTCAAGGTAGAGATAGCCAAATTATTTTTTAAAATAGATTTTATCTATATTTTATTTATTTTTTTGCAGTTTTCTGAAAAGTGCTAGTGGAATTAGTAAACCTAGTATAGTTAAAGAGGTCAAATTTACAGGCAAAACCGAATTTTTATATTAATCAGAGTCGCATTCAATATAAGCATCATACACGGAATAAGATTTGGAGGCTATTTTTTAGCAAGTAATAAATTTTATATTAATTTCTACACTACCAATTTGCTAGAAAATAAAAAGAACTAATCCTAAATTAATTATTTTAGTTTGTATTTATTAAAAGATAATTTTTTTTCTTATTAGATGGTCTATGAAAATACTACAGATTAAGATTGATAATATAATAAAATTTAAAATAATTGATATAAGAACTATAGTGTATTGAGTTTATTTGTCGTCTATTTGGATTCTAAAAATATCAAAAATGCAAAATAAAGGTTGGGCTATTGAAGCGCCTGGATTTGCTTTTTAAAATTTAAAAAATTTATATTAAAATTTTTTATTACATTAAACTAATTAAATTTTAAAGTTTTAATATAAATATTATATATAAATTTTCTAATTTTACAAAATAAGCTGATTATATTCTAAATAAAAGAAGGTATGTTAAGGTTTTCAGGGGTTATCATGGAAAGAATTTGGTAATGCATAATTATAATTTTTGTGATAGAAGTGATTAAATCTTCGTTACTTATAAGAATTCCCCATAATTTTTGGACATAAATTTTTAAATTTTATTATAAAGTTCTGGACAAACTTTTTTGGTATGAAACCACAATTATAATAAAGTAAATGGAGAAGAAAATAAGAGAAATAAATACTGTTATGCCAATAGATGGACATTTAGAGCATTTTCCATCTAGAGACCTGTTATATTAATTTTTATAGTCACATAATTGGCAAAGAACGCCCGTGAATCCTTATTTACATTTATCATTTCCTAAACATAATTTTAGTTTATTATCACACTCTATGTATTCAAATTTTTCTTAGCTTTCTCGCCAGTATCCCTGAAAAAGTATAATTTTTTAATTATTTTATTTAATAAAATTATTATTATATTATTGATAAAAATCTATTTTTTATAAATTTTTATTTTAAATATATGTAGATTAAATTAACGAGAAATAAATAGGTAAAATGTGATTAGAGTATTAATTTTAAAATAATTTTATAATATAACCGAAAATTATAATTTTGAAAGTGTCTTTAAAAGTATATAAAACAAAAGATTTCACAAAAAAGTTATTATATTGAATTATTTGTAATTTACTCAGGTAATATTAAATTATTTAATTAATAAAAAAAAGCAATTATAATTATTTTTACTTTTTTTTTAAATTTGATTAAAAGTTATATATTTAAATTAAATTTTTTTTAAGAATTAAGTTTATTTTACAGTTTTTGGATAATTAAGAAGGTAACCCCCTGGACACACTCCGTTTTTTTGACATTCTAAACATTTTTATTCGCCACCTGTTTCCAGAACACTGCCTTATAAGCATAATTCATATTGATATTATTAGTTTTCTATTAGAACTTCATTAGAGGCATAATTTGTCATAATTCTTAAAAATTTAAATATATATATATAAGATACTTTATTTATTTTATTTTATAATTTTTAATTTTAAAATACATTTTTTATGGATATACTATGAGGAAATTTTGCGAGGAAGCTTTTTCTTAATTACTTAATAGAATTTTTTCCTGTATTAAAGAATTTTAAGGGCCTAGGTATCTTATTAAGCCTAAATCTCCTACGTCATCTTAAATTTTAATATCTTTAAAATTTGTTATTTCTAAATTTTAATTTTGTTATTATATAAATAGGGATGTGCCCGAACTTGCTTTGTTATTATAAAAAGAAATATTTTTAAAATTCATATTCGTATCTGAATCAACTATTTTTATAAAGATAGCTCCTCCCTTTTTAAAAATTAGTAATTAAAACGAAAATTAATAAAAGATTTAAAAATTAATACTTAAGTTATTTTTTGAAATCTGTCTTTTTCTTCTCTGTTTTCTACTTGTTCATAATAGACAGAGTTGTTTTTAAATATTAAATTTTTGAATTAAACTTTGTTTGTATCGTATTAATATATTGCTCCGCCTAATTGGGTGGCATAATTTCCATTGAATATATTTAAATTTTAAGTTATTTTTTCTATATTTACTATGTATAAAGCCCCACCTAATCCATTTTCTGAATAAGAATTTTATTCAACTTTATTAAGATAAAATTCTGAATTTTAAATTTGAACATCTTAAATAGTGTTTAAATATAGCCCCTTATAAAATTAAAGAATATATTTATTTTGATAGAAATTTAATATTTTTTATTTTTTATTTTTTACTCCTCCGAAGTCTTTAGCTACATTGTTTTCTATTTTGGAATCATTTAAAATAAATTATTCAATATTTTGTATTAAAAAAGCGCCAGCGTGATTTTCGGCTTAATTATTTAAAATTTAGGTTTATTGGATTTCTAAATATTAAAGGTCAGAAATATAGCCGACTCCTCCTATTAATGAGGCTTTATTTTATGAAAAAACTGAATTTTTTATTTTTAAACTGGTCCCAAACAAACTTTGAATGGCTCCTCCTGACAAGCCGGCTGTATTATTTTCAAAAATTGAATCTTCAATTAGAACATCAGTATTTTGCTTTTTAAAAAAATTAAGAAATTATTAATTTTAATAAATTTGAAATTAAAATTAAAATTAAGAATTAATTATTATTACTATGGACCTGAGGGCGCCGGTGTCACTGCCCCAATTATTAGTGAAAATACAATTTTTTACAAGTACTTATAATGTAAGTAAATTACTTAGGTTAAGGGCCGCAGTTGAACTTGTGGAATAATTATAGTCAAATTTTACGTTAATAATAGTTAAATTTGAGCTACTGATGGCCATAAGGCCTGCGCCGTAGTCACAGCTGATATTTTCTTAATAAGTTTCATTTTATATGTAAATATTTTTATCGTATTATAAAAGTCCTGCGCCTCCGATGCTGTTGCCTTAATTATTTGAGTAAAAATTACCTTTTAGATAAATATTTGCACATTAATTGATAAGAAAGGCTCCTCCTACTGTGAGACAGGTATTATTTTCGAAATTATTATCTAAAATTGTAATAGAATTAACAGAGTCGAGCATGAAAGCGCCGGCGCCCAGGTGCGAATAGCCATTTGTCATATTATTATTGTTAATTATTATTTATTATGATTATTGTATAAGAAAGCCGGCGGCTGTGGAAAAGCAGAGACTATTGTTGAAAATATTATTGGAAATTGTTAGATTTTCGACGAATTGGGCGAATAAAACGCCGCCTACGTATCCAGTGGCCGTCATATTTTGGAAATTATTATTTAAAATTTAGATATTTTAGGTCTGGTACAGGTTGATGGCCCCGGCTTAGTAGTTGGTATTGGAAAAAAAATTTGAGTTTTAAATTATTATATTTTAACAATTAACTGTGTAGATAGCGCCGGCCTCTGCTTTTAGACTGTAGTTGTCTGTGATTTTTGAATTTGTTATATTTATGTTTTTACTGTTTTTTAGGTATAGAAAGGTATTTCCTTGGGAGTGATAATTGTTATTTTTTGTTATTTTTAGGTTGTTTATTAGAATTTTTTGGGTGTATTCTAGGAATAGAAAATGTTATTCTAGTTTGTTTTGTATTTGATAGTCTGAGTTTTAAAATGTGGTGTTGTTTATTTATAAATATCCTATGTATTGGGAGGAAAAAATGTAGTTTATTTGAGATAATTGTTTGAATTGATAATTTTCTATAAGTAGCTAGTTTATCAATAACTAATTTATTTGAGAAATTAGTATTTGACCTTGTTAATTTTTAACTATGTTTAGGTTTGATATATTTAGTTTTTGAATTGCATGTATTTGGAAATTGAATTAACCATTTAATAAATATAAATCCTGAATTTACAAAGTTTGTATATCAGTAAATGTGAAATCACAAAATTAATTAGAATTACTTTCTAAATTAATTTTAAAATTATTAATGTTTATTGTATTAATATCTTTAATTACTACTGAATTCAACAAATTAAGGTATAGTAAATTCCAGTTTTATTGAATTGAAATTTCTGAATTAAGAATAAAATTTTAAAATAAAATGACTGGATAAAATTGAACTGAATTAATACAATATCCACTAATTTTTATTTCTTCTATTTAATGATATAAATCGTACTAAAAATTATTGTTGACATCTTCTGTTTTTTAAAATATTAAATGAAAATTTATGAAAAAATTTGTATTTGGATTATCATTACAAATAACTTCATCAACTATTATATGTGTGTAATTTAGAAATAAATTCTAATTTTCAACTTAGATTTCTAATTATGTCGATAAATCAATTGTATTTTAACTTTCTTTTTAAATGACAAAATAATTTAAGTACTGTAAAGTTTGGGCTTAGAGATTAAAGATAAATAGGTATGCTTTATTAAAATTAAAAAGTTAAAATAGAAAGTAAATATGTTGTTTTATATTCAATTTTTTTTTTTTTTAAAATTAATAACATTGTAAAATTAAAATATTTTTTATAAATGTATTTATTGAATTAATTCGTATAGATAAAAAATATTTTTTTTACTTAGTATAATTTAAAAAAGCAATTAATGGTTTAATAGTATGTTTATTTGCATTTTTAAAATGAATTAATTTTTTTTCTCAAATTATCTTTTAATTTTGTTTTTTGTTGATATTATTTTTAGTTTTTTTTTGTTTTTTTTTAATAAATTGATTTTTATTTATAAAAAATATAATTGTTCTTACTTGATTTATATTAGTAAAATTATTTTTATAATATATTCGCTAAAGTTTTTATTGAAAAATTATTATAATTAATATAATAAAATAGGTAAAATTTACTTTTTTCTAAATTATCTTTAAAAATTGATTTATACTATGTTATTATAATATAATTAACATTACTTCCTATATAAAAAAGAATTTCACTGAGAATATTTTATTGTAAAATAGAAACTCATATTAAAAAAATAATTTATTATTTACTAATTCAATTAATAAAAAATATGTAGAGTAACTGGAAATATATTTGTTAACTGGTTTATTATAATTAAATGTAACAAGTTAAAAATAAAACTATTAATTTAAAAATATAATTTCAGTTATCAAGTAATTTATTTAATTTAAATTAAGTAATTTAATTTTTGAATAATTTTATCATTTAATTAATTTTATAATATTTTATATTTAAAATTATATTATATAATACAAATGGTATTTAATTAGATAATGTAAAACTTATTTTATATAATAAATATTATATAATTTGTAAATTCATTTAATCATTGATTTGAATTTATTTTTTATAAGTAACTAAAATGGATAGAAAATTTTTTTCTTTTTTTTTAAATTTATCAATTTCATTTTAAATTTTAAATCATAATTTTTTTTATATGATATTTTCAAAAAAATTAACAAAACCACGTTAAAAAATGAAGATAATTGTGTAAAAATAACTTTTATTAAAAATAAATATAAAAATCAAGATAAATTATAACCACTTAAAAATTTTTTAATTAATTTTTATTTATTAAATTATTTCAATTTACCTTTAAATTTTGAATTTAATGATGTTTATTTTAAAAATTAAAAAAAAAACAAATAAAAATTTTCTTACCTGCAAATTTTTCCGAGGTGGGTACTAAAAATTGGTATTTTAAATTCCACCTTGGAATATTCTAAGGGCGAAAAAAAATTTTTTTTGGGGGGGGGGCGCAACACCTATGAACAAAACTTAATTTGATGTTTTATAAGAATTAATAATTTTTAAAAATTTGAGAAAATTTTCATATAATTTTATAGTTTTTTTAATTATTATCTAATATATATTATTAAATATAATATCTATGTTATTCAAATGTTAAAATAGCTAAAAAAAATATATATTAATAATTTATTTTAAACTTTGTCAAAAACAATGTATATGAATAAAATATAATATTTGGAAAATAAAATAAATAAATCAGGATTTTATATGATAATGGTATATTTTGATTGATTATATCTAGTAAGTTTAATTGCTTTCAAAATTATTGATTATTATTAAATTAAATAAAAAATAAAAAAATAATAAATATTCCCTCATAATTATTTTATCTATTAAAATGGTATAAATTCTTAAGGATTTACAAATAAATTAGCAGAATGCTTAGGCAATTCTAAAAAACTAGTTGAATTTGATAAATGAATTCCAAAAAATAGAATAAGAAATACCTAATAATTCTAAAATCAAGAAAATCATAGATATTGGTAATAAAAATACAAAAAAAATATCAACTTGGATAGGAGACTAAATAACTTTAAATATGTAAATTGAATACTAATTTTAACATTTCGAAAACATGATATAAAATAATGATATAAAAGATTTATAAATGTAACATCAAAGAGAAATTTAAGAGCTTAATTAAATTAACTAATAATTAGAAATTATGCATAATATAAAACTAGAAAATTTAAAAAATACATGGTAGAATAAATTATAGGAAAAAAATAATTTAATAAAGCAAAAATAGGAACAATTTTAAACTTTATAAGTTAAAGTTAAATAATTAGTTTTGTTGATTGAAAATTAAAATAAAAAAAATGAAGAAAATGGTGAAAAACTAAATTTTATTAATTTATTAATTTTTTATTTTTTGCTAGAAATTAAAAAAATCATAAAATTATATCTAAATTTAATTTTTTTTTTTAGATAATAATGAATTTATCAAATAACTTATGAAATAAAATGAAAAAGTTTATGATGAAGTAAAATAATTATCTTTTGAAAAATTAAAGAGTTCTCAATAAAACTTAGTATTGTATTACAAAAAATAAATGGAAAATATAAAATTTGATGTAATTTAGGTTCTTGATGAAAAGTTGGATTTTCAAAAAAAATAAAGCTTAAAATAAGTTAGTTTTGTAGAAAAGTAATAAAATAAAGAAATAGAGAAAATTTTAAAAATTTTGGATGATAAATTTTAAAAGATAAATATTAAAATATTGAAGGATAAAGTTGAGGTTAGGATAGATCAAATTTCTTAGATGTAAGATATTTAATCTGACGTAAATTCATTATAAATAAACTTTCTAAAATATAAAAAGTAATATATATTATTTAAATTTATATGATGACTTTTTATTTTAAAAATTAGTATATAAAATTTAGTGACAAAAATACTTTATTTATTTTATTTTTATTATAAAATTTAACTCTAAAAGTTTTACAGAAGAAAATTTTGTAGTGTTAGCCAAAAAAATCAAATAATTGAAAAATGTAACAGAATTATCGTTTTGTTTCTAGTAAAGATATAAATAATAAATTTAAATTTCATTTTTATTTATTTAAAAGTTTATATGTTGTACTTTATTATAAATAAAACTTTATAATACCTAGGGAATCCAGTATAAAGGATAAAGACGTTAAAATTATTTTGTAATCAATTAAAGAACTGAAAGGAATTTAAAAATTAGTACTGAATTTTAAGTAATAATTTTAATGATAAATAAATAAATTGTATTATATATTTAATTTAATTTTAATTTTAAATTATATAAGCTCAACTAAAATTACTGATCAAGGCGCTTAATTTATATCTTAATCCATTATAAATCTGGTTCGCCTCTAAAAATTAACAATTAATTTGGGGTATAAAATTGAGAAAAAAAAAAAAAAATTATTTATTTCTTAAAAGTTTTAATAGAATTTTGTTTTATTTTTTTAAATTTTATTTTAAAATAAATTAAGTGAAACTCAAATTACTAGTTATGGTGTCGCTAGTATTTCCTCTTCTATCTAAGAGTTGTTAAATCTTTCATAATTAATTATTGGCTTGCAGTAATAAAATAAAATAAAAAAAAAAAAAATTTAAATTCAAAAATTATAATTAAATTTTCTATTATTTTATATAAATACAATAAAATTAGATATAATAAGATAAACAATCAAGGAGCATTAATTATTTCTAAATCAATCTAAATGCTATAAAGCCTTTCAGAATTGACTATAAGTTTAGTGTAAATAAATGAAAAATTAATAAATATTTTTAATTGTTTTTCGTAAATAAAATAAATTTTAAATGCTAAAACACGAAAAAGAAAAAAATTTTTATTATGATTTTTAAATTAATTTATAATTTTTATTGATTATATTAAAATATTCAGAGGTAATTCTGGCATTTCAAATTTTACTGCATCTTAAATAAAATAAAATTTAGAAAATAAGTTTTAAGAAATTAATTAGTTAAGTATCTGGTTTTGATTTATTGAGTAGTTAGGCATGTAAAAATAAATTATCTAATATTAGCTTATATTAATTTGATAACTGCAAATGATTTATAAAAAATTTTTTAAATATTCTAAATATTACATTTAATTGTTTATAATTATATAAAAAAAATTTTCTATTTGATTTTATAATTTAAATAGAAAACTATTTTATAAAGTTGCATTAAAAATAAAATAAAAATAAGTATAACAGTTATTATTAAAAATTTAATAATATAAAAAGAATAATAATTATAGATTATATATTTATAACTTAGGATTAGATAGCCTTTCAAAAAAATGTCCATAAAATTCAATATACTACACCTCTAATTATGATATAAATGTGTTAAATGTTAAAATATTAAATATTTTAGTAAATTTTAATATATTAATATAATTCCACATTGTGATTATAAATGAAATTATATAAAATTTTCTAAAAATTATCATTATTAGCTAATTTTATAGAAATATGTAAAGTTAAATGTTAAAAATAAAATATTTTTATATATATTTAATAAAATAAAATCATTTTTAAAAATTGTTATAACCTAATTAAAACATATTTTTATAATTTTTTTACAATAAAATTTTTATGTAAATAAAACAGCTATTTAATGAATATTTTTATAATAAATAATAATTTCTTTGAAAATAATTATTTATTTAATAATTATTTGTTATTTTCATAAATTTTTGTTTGTTTTAATTATTGATTCACATAAAATAACTAATAAACTTTATTATTTATACAAAAAAAACAAAAAAGTTATTTCTAATAAAATCTAAAGAAAATTCTAAAAAATTAAATGTCAAAAGATTATTATTAAATTTTAGAAATTGAAAGAGATGCTTCTGATTAAGAAATTGCAAGAGCGTAAAATTTTTAACTTTTGATTTAAAAAAAATAAATTGTTTATCAATGTTTTAGATTTTAAAGTTTATTTTAATTATTATTAATATTTGCAAAAATAAAAATTATGAAAAATTTTAAAGAATTTATTTAAAATAAAATAATTAAAATAGATACAGAGTTTTATCATTAAGATGGCACCCTAAATTATGTTAATAAGAAGATCATACTTAAAAATATTATTTTTCCAAAATTTCAGAGGCTTTTGAAGTGTTATCCGACCGTAATATATAATTTTAATTAATTTTTATTAGAAATGAAAAAATAGTTAAATTATTTTTATATTGTTTTTAAATAATTATTAAAAAATAATGAAATAGTCAATATAAAATTTATATATATATAGAAATTTGTTTTAAAATTGATTTGATTATAAATGGAATATAATTTTGATTTATATATTTATATTTATAATTTAACAAAATATATAATAGCTTAAATAGATTATATATTATGTTTAAAATGACTTT
Source organism: Pseudocohnilembus persalinus (assembly GCA_001447515.1). Lineage (NCBI taxonomy): Eukaryota > Ciliophora > Oligohymenophorea > Philasterida > Pseudocohnilembidae > Pseudocohnilembus > Pseudocohnilembus persalinus. Next base: position 61,605 of record LDAU01000062.1, on the reverse strand, counting down.
TATTTTAATATTTAGCAATTAAGAGGGCATTTTTCGATAAGTATGGAGAAGATAAATTGAAATAAGGATTATTTTCCTAGGGAGGTAACTATAATTAATTTAGTTTTAGTATTATATTTTATATAAAATTTAATTTTTTTTTTTATTTAGAATTAAAGGGCGGTTATAGATTTAAAAATAATCCCGAAGAAATATTTAATAAATTTTATTAAGAAAATAATGCATTTGCAAAGTTATTTGGTAAATATTGAATATTTAAAAAATAAAAGTATAGAATATATAACAACTTAATTATATTTAGATTCCGAAGGAAATGAAGAATATGGGAGTTTATTTGGTAGTTAATTCGGTGGATAAAGATATAAAGGAATAAGTCCATTAGAAAATTTGACAGTTAAAGTTTAAGTTACATTAGAAGAAATATATAATGGTTGTTCAAAAGTTATTAAGTATCCCAAATAGGTATATTATAATATATATTTTAGATTTAGATTTAAATTTTAATTTTAAGATTAAAATTTAATACATTTTATAACAGGTTTTAAATAATGATAGTAGAACTACTAGTATAGTAGAAGAAGAAAGATAAATTTGGGTTCCTAAGGGATCTTTAAATGGAGCAACTATAAAATTAGAAGGATAAGGCAATTAAGGTCCTTAATAAAAAAATTGTAATAAAAAAAATATATAATATAAAATATATTAGTAAAATGAATTGGTATATATTAAATTCATGTTTAGTAGCAAATTTATTTTATTTAATAATTTAAAATTTATATAAATAATTATTAAAGATTTTAATTTTTAATTATAGCTGATTTGATTATTATAATTGAAGAAATGGCACATAAAGTTTTTAAAAGAAAAGGAAATAATTTATATTACACTTAGACCTTAAATTTGGTGGAAGCTTTGGGTTGTAGTCCAGTTAATTTAAGAACTTTAGATGGAAGAGATATATTTGTGCCTATAGATTAAATGATAAGGTAATAAAAATAAAAAATTTATTTATAAAAATATTAAATAAATAAAAATATAAAATATAAATTTTATTTTTATAAAAAAAAAATATAATTATTAGTCCTAGCTATAAAAAAGAAGTTAAAGGTGAAGGTATGCCAATTGACGGGTAAGTTGATAAAGATGTAAAAACTTTTGGAAAAGAAGTGCCTAAAGGAAATTTATACATTAATTTTAACATAATTTTCCCTAAGTAAATTCCTGAAAATGACAGAACTAGAATAAAAGAATTACTTGCATGATATTATATATTATATTATTATTAATAAAAATATTATATAATTAATAATGCATTTATATCAATTATTATTGTTAGTTTATGGTTTATTATATATTATATTGTAGGTTTATTTTTCTAAAATTAGGTTGTATAGAATTAATTTTTTTTTTTTATTTATATTATTTTGATTTTATTATAAATATATAAAATATATAACTAATTTAAGTTAATTTAATTATATTAATTTTATATTTTATTAATTTGAATTAACTTTCGATATTTTTTAATTTGTAATTTCGTTAATTTTAGTTTTTGAAACTAATATTATTTTGATGTTATTGTAATTTTGTGGTGAAATAAAAATAGTTTATTTTTAATTTTTTAATATATTGTTTATTGTAATTGAATTATTATTCACCCTATTGATATGTTTTTAGTAATAAATTTTTGGTATATTTTTAAATTGATTAATTTAATTGAATTTTCTAATTATAGCCTATAATTAATTTATTTCAATTATAAAATGTTATTATATTTATTGATATTTGATATTTTGTGATAATTAATTAGTATTTTATAACTAAAAATATACTATTTTTATTAATATTATTTTTTGTTTATAAATTTTAATAAAAAAAAAAAAAACAATAAAATTTTTCTTTTTTAAATTTTTATATTTGATAATGGAAGATCATTTTTAATAGAATCCAAATGTGCATAGGAATTTAAAATTATTTGGAACAATAAAAGAGCCTTAAGAATTAAAGCCATAGATAAAAAAGTAATTGGAAAACGTATTTATTTATGGCAAAAAAGTGAAAAAGGTAAGAAAAAAATTTTAAAGTTGTAAATTATAGAATTATATAAATTATTTTTGATTTTGAGTAAAAGGAAAATTTATATATTTAGGTTAATTTAAAAATCAAAAAATAAAATATAGTTAAGTTTTATTTTTATTATAGGTAAATAGTAAAGGAGAAATAAGAGAGGCAGTTTTTTTTATTTAAGATGAGCCGGTTTTACTGAATTGGATTAAAATAAACAAGAAAAATAAGAAGAAATTACAGTATAAAACAATAAAATTAACAGACATAATGCAAATAGACGACCAGCCCAGTAAGAAAACTTAGAACGTAGGGGACGTTTTTTATGTGTGTTTTTAAGTTAAAAATGAACAGAAAGAATTTGTGATTTTTTTTGAAACTTAGTAAGAAAAATTTATTTATTAAGAAGCTTTGAAACTTATTATAGATTAAGCATTTTAGGTAGAATAAAAGTAATAAACTGATATTATATTTTATAAAATTATTATAATATAACATAATGTTATATATATATATGATTATAAAATTTAATAATAATAAAGAATTTCAATAAATTAAATACTTTTTTGTATAATTTATATATATATAAATATTTGATTATAAGATTTTAATTTAAAATATATTTAATATTAAAAATTTATTTAATATTTAGAGATAAATAGTATAATTATGTGAAATAGCTGGCAAGTAATGTTTTTAATAAGGCAGATTCGAATAAGGATAAGGTTTTGAGTTTGAAAGAGTTGGGATAAATTTTGAAGTATATGAAATTAGAAGTTTCTAAATAGAGATTACAGGAAATTTTTCATTAGTTTGACGCAGATCATTCTAATAATATAAATGTAAATGAGTTTTAAAATATATTAAAAGAATTGTATAATAAATAGGAGTTGAAAATGCTATATGAGTAGTATTGTAAAGGTAACTAAATTTAAATTAATATAATAAAAGATTTATGAATTTTTTTAAAAAATGTCGTATATTTAATTTCATTTATTTTTTTAGGAAATTAATCTATGAGTAGCGATTCTTTAAAAGAATTTATGGTTAAGGAATAAAAATTATAAGTTAATATAGAGGAGTTAGAAAAATAGATATAATAGAGTAGTTATTAATTTACAAATAAATAAGAAGATAAATCGGAAAAAAATGATAAATAAGGTTAAACAATGGACTTTTATTAGTTTTCTAACTACATTTTTAGCATGGAAAATTAATTATTTAACCCAGAAAAGTTAAAAGTTTACTAAGTAATTTTAATTTTTAGTTTAAAATTTTAAAAATAAATAATATTAAGTTATTATGAAAGAAATAAAATTTATTTTTTAAATATTATTTTTAATTTTTCAATGATAGAATATGGAGAGACCTTTAACTGATTATTATATTTGTTCTTCGCATAATACTTATTTAACATCTAATTAATTAACTGGGTCATCTGATGCTTCTATGTATAAAAATGTTTTATTGAGAGGATGTAGATGCGTAGAATTGGATACTTGGGATGGGGCCGTTGAGCCAGTAGTTAGTAATATATAAAAAAAAATATATTTAAAAATAAAAATAAATAAATAAATTTTAATAAATAAGTTTAGTAAATTACAATATTATTGGGTAAATATATAAAATAAATAATTTAATTTATAAATAGCCCATGGACACACATTAACATCTAAAATATCTTTAAGAGAATGTTTGAAAGTTTTGAACAGATATGCGTTTGAATTTTCACCTTATCCTTTAATTTTGTCTTTTGAAAATCATTGTTCTAAAAAGTAAACACATTAAATAGCTTAGATGTGTGAAGAAATTTTTGGAGATTAAATATATAAATTACCTTTAAATTACGATAAGATGGACTTTTTTAGGTCTCCTTTGAATTTAAAGTATAAAATTATAATAAAATCTAAAGCTGTTATATATAATGTGTCTGATTTTGGAATGCATGAGAGTTATGTAAATGAATTTAAAAGTGAAGAAGATTTTATGTATGAAAAATAGAGAGTTTTGGAGAAATAAAGAAAATAATAAGAAATGAATAATAAAGAGAAACTGGCAGTTATTTAAGAAGATTTGATGAGTTAATTTTAGTCTTAGGATGGAAGTGTTCATTAAAGTTAAGAATAGAAAAATGGAAGTAATTTGAATTTTTCTAAAAATTCACGGTTTAGTATTGTAAATGGAAGTAGAAAAAATTCTAGAGCTAATGGAGTGTAGAATAAAAAAACAGATCAGTCGAATGTGGAATTAAATAATGAAAAATAAAGTTATTAAAATGTAAAAAATAATATTAATCAAGCTAATGGTAAATAGAAGGAATAGTAGGTTTATTTCATTGATTAATAGATATATGAAAATAGTCTAAAATTTCATGATCAAAATAAATTTTCATTTTTATTGGAAGGTCAGCCTGAAAGTTATAACGATTATTTAAATTAAATTGAGGGGATTTATTAACAAGAATATGATAATTATGGTGATCTGATTTGTATTTCATAATACACTTCTTCAAGTTCTTCTAGTTCATCTTCAGACGATTAAAGTTCGGATAAAGAAAAAAAGGATAAAAAAGATAAAAAGGGGAAAAAATAAAAAGAAAAAAAATAAAAGAAAAATAAAAAGAAAGATAAAAAAGAAGAAAAAAGTAAAAATGATAAAAATTTTGAAAAGTAAAAAACTTTTTTATCTATTGAAAGTCCAAGATTAAATAAGAAATTATCAGAGGTTTCTTAAGGGAGTTCTGGGTCTTAAATTTTAGACACAAGTCCTGGTAATAAAAGAGGTCCTGAAGAATATTTGTTAGCGAATATAACTGCTTTATTTGGAATTAAATTTAGTTTAAAAGTTAAAGAAAGATTACCATTTCATATTTCTTCTATAAATGAAGATAAGGTAAAGAAATATATAAAAACAAATATATAAGAAAAAATAATTAAAATAATATTTATATTATATTTAATTATTATTTTTTAAAAAGGTAAAAAAGTTGTACTTTCATAAAGATGAAGAGATTTTTTAAAGTGTTTTGAAATTCCATCGACAGTTTTTCAGTAGAGAGTATCCTAAAGGAACAAGAACTAATTCTTCTAATTATAATTCAATGTATGGATTTTATATTGGATGCTAAATTATTGCTTTGAATTTTTAGACATATGATTTGAATTTGATGGTTTATATGTCTAAATTTTACTAAAATGGGGGAATTAATAGTGGATATGTACTTAAACCAAAACATTTAAGGTCGGACTGGGACAGTGGAATTTATTACCCAGAAGAGTATAAATTAAAAATATAAATAATTTCTGGATAAAATATAATTTACGATAATTAGGCGATTGATGAGAAAAGTAAGCTAATTTTAAATGAATTTTTGCAAATAATTTTATAATTTTAAATTTATTTTTAGGCAAAATAGAGCCTTACATACAAATTGAGGTGAAACAGCCACTTCCTAAGAGAGTGAAACATAGTAAAAATAAAAGATAAGTAACAATAAAAAGAAATAAAGAGTTCAATAATGTTCAAGATCCTGTTTTTAACAATACAAAAATTGAGTATGAAATTTTCGATGCTGAATTAGCTATGGTATGTTTTTCAGTTAGAGATGCCAATTATTCAGATAGAATTATTAGTTGGTATGCTTTGCCTTTTGAGTGTATGAGGCAGGGGTATAGAGTTGTTCCCTTGTAGAGCGAAAAAATGATAACTATTCCTCACAGTTATTTGTTTTTACACGTTGAAATATGCGACTTTGAAAGTTGAGGATTGATATGAAAAAAAAATAGAGAAAAAAATTTTTTATAGGAGGGTTTCGGTGATTTATTTTATGTTTTGCGTTATTATCAATTTTTAAAATTAAAGTTATATAAATATAACATATAAATTTATATATATATAGATAATTTATATAATTATTATTTATTTAATATGTATTTATTAGATTTTTATGTTAATTAATTAAGTAGAATTAAAATTTATATGATAGGGTAGATTTTTTTTGCATTGATTGAATTTCTAATATACTGAAATAGTTATTTTTTATAAATTTATTTGATAAATGTTCGAAATTTTCAAATTTTAAAAGAACTAAAATTTCCCTAATATTCGGTATCATTTCTAGCTTTAAGTACTTCTAAAACAGTTTGAGAGAAATCTTAGCTAATATTTTTAAGTAAAGTTTGTTTGAAAGTTTCTGTGAGTCCAAAATAGTCTAAGGCTTCGCAATTTTATCTAAAATATAATTATAATTAAATACTTTGTACAATATTTTTTAGTAAAAATAAATATAATTATTGCCTTTAAATGTTTATTTATTTTTATTTTATTACTTGATTTTTAAAATAGAGTAATTTCTAGCAGGTTCTTTCATTTAAATTTAATATTTATTAATTCCCATTTATTTTACTTGTTGTTCACTAATCAAAGTTCTTCCACAGTCAATTAATCCAATTATCTAAGTATTTTAACTTATAGAAGAGAGTTGGGGAATAAACTTTTGAATTAAAAATGATAAAATTTTAAATAAATTTTATAATTTTAAATATTAACAATAAATTTTAAAAAAATTACATCTAAACTAAAAAGTTTTAAATCAGTAGTAATTGCATAGGTATCGTTATTTTCAGAAATAGTGGCACCATGTCCTAAAAAATTATTAAAATTAAAACTCTTTTTTTAAATTTATTACTAAATAAAAAAAAGATTAATTTTTTTTATTATATATATATATGTTTACCCAAATAAATGAATAATATTATAGAGTTTTTTTTATTTTCTTCTGATTATTTTACATCTAATTCTATTTTTTTTATTATGTTATTGAATCCTGGAGTTTAATTTTAATTTTAATCTTGAATTTGAACGTTTCTGAATAAATTGACTTCGAATTTGAGTTAAGATAAAAATTCGACCAATTTTGGAGTTTCTTAGTTATTTTATTGTTTTTCTGAAATTTCGGCCTCTACTCCGGGCAAATTCATGAATTATGAATATTGTTTATTGGTTTCGTATTAGTCATTTGCAACTATGTATGCGATTTTTTAAGGTTTTTCCATTTTTATTTTTTTTTTATGATATATTCAAGGTATTTGTATTTGTATTCTGATTTTTAATCAGGTTTTTCAAATTTTTTAATATATTAAGAATAATAAAGATTATAATAAAAATAACAATATTAGTAAAAGAATCAAATTACAAAAAATTTATTACATATGTTGTAATTTCTTAGTGGTTAAATTATTCTCATTTTATTAATATTATTAAATTAATAATTATTTGAATTGGTAAAATTTTTTATTTATTCAATCATATATAATTACTGATAGAAGTTTTTATTTGACTTGAAGTTTTAATTTAAAATTCTTTAATATTTTAAAATTATAATAGATAAATTTCTTTAATTTGTTTTTTTAGATTATTATACTATTAGTTTTTTAAAAAATATTATTTAATATATTTTGATTGGATTAGATTTTATTTTAATGACATATAAAGTATTAATATAAGGTTTTAATTTCCAAAATTAAAATTTTTAATGGGAAAGTAAGTTTGCAAGTGAATCATTAAGTAATTTGTTTTTAGTTTTTAATCGTGATTAATTAATAATTTTTTTATTAGATAAAGGTGCTAGTTTATTTGGTTTATTTGAATTAATAAGAAAAAAGTGAAAATTAATAAATTGTAAATAAAAAAATAAAAATAAAGAAAAGTAAAAGAATGGAAGAACTTTTCAATTTAAACAATTTCGGATGCCAGCCCCAAGCTGAGATTTTTAGCAATTAAATTTTCTAAAGTGCTAATAAAAAGGTATTATAATAAAATTTAAGTGATTTTTTTAACTTTTAATAATTTTTGTTTTGAAATTCAATTTTTAATTTTAAATTTTTTTTACAGGATAATTGCTAAGATATAATATTTGAAAAATTTGAAGAAAGAGAAGAAGAATAGGATGAAATGAATATGTCATTTTTCGATAATATGGAAGATAGTGAGATAAATGAGGATTAAGAAAAATAAGCTTAACAATAATAAATAGGTTAGATAATAGAAAATAATTGTGATAATTTAAGTAACATTAGTAATAAAAGTAAAAATTATTTCTAAGAGATTTTGAGTGATAAATAGAATTTAGATTTTAATATGAATATGTAATTAAATGAAAACAAAAGTTAAAATTAAAGTGAAAGTGAAAAAAATAAAAAATAAACCAGAAAATACATGGATAAAGAATAGTCAATGAAAGTGAGAAAAGAAGTTATTAGACAGGTAAACAAATTTTAAAAATTAATTTTTGTTTTTTTCAGTATTTTTTTTTTTATATTTTTTTTTGTTAAAAAATTGTTTATTTTTGTTTATTTTTTGTTTATTTTGTATTTAGATTTAATTTAAAGAATATAACGTGGGAAAGTTGGTAGATATGGGATGTTCTAAAAGATATGCTAGAAAAATCTTAAAAAATTATGGGGAATATTTGTAGAATAAAAGTAAGAGATTAATAAATAATATAAATATTGATTTTTAAATAAAGTATTAATTAAATTTTTTTAATAAAAAAAAAGAAAAAGGGAGAAAAAATTTAATGTGCAATAAAGTCATATATTAAGTGAAATAGGAAACTAGAAGTTATTTGATGCAGGTTTTACCTTTTAGATTTTCCAATGGAAATATAAAAAACTCACCTATAAAAGAATTAAATTAGATATTAAAAAAATTTGGGGAAAGTGTGCAGTTTAACAAAAAATAAACAAGATATTTGATGTAAAATTTGGAAAGTGTGAGAGAATTTGTGAATAGTGAAAAGTAAGGAGCTTAAATTAGTACTTAAATTACTTAAGATTAGTTTTAAGAAGAGAAGAAAGTAATTTTAAAATAAAAATAATAAGAATAAAATTAAAAATAACAAGAAAAATAATAATAGTTATTAGATTAAAATGAAGATAAAATGAAAATTGAGGAAAAAGAAAAAGAAAAGGAAGAAAAAGAAAAAGAAAAATAGAAGGAAAATTAGTTGAATGGGGTAAAAATTTGAAATTTATGTTTTTTAATTATTTTTTATATTTTATATATTTTAAATTATTTTTTAAATATTTTTAATTTTTAAACTATTTTTTAAATTATTTATTATTATTTTATAGTGGGTAAATGCAAATGAGTTTATAAATACATATTAATGTTCATTTGGAGAAAATTATATGGAAACACTTAGGTTTGGAGAGAGAGAAATAGAGGAATTTTATATGAGTGAGAAAAAAAATTTGAAAGAAATTGAAAAATAAGGAGAAATTTAAGGGAAAGAAATGAAAATGGACTTTGATTTTGATTGTAATTAAGGTTTATTTTAATTTGAAAATAGTAGTAACAGTAGTTTATAGTTTGGTTTTGGGGGGACTAGTAATAGTAATATTAGTGGTGAAAATTATTAATAATAATAGTAAAAATAATAACAAGAATTAGTTTTGTAAAATTTGAGGGGAGGGTTTGAATTTGGAGAAGATTAGGAAAACAGTTTTAATGAGTGTTATGTAAATTAGTAGCATTTGAAATAATAATAATAACAATAAAAATAATTATAAATTATAGAAGAAAATGGGATAAATTTGTAATAATAAAAAGAATAAAAATAATTACGAGATATAAAATAGGTTTAGTTTAGTTAATTTGATTAGTTTTAGAACTAATAATAATAAAAAATATTTTAGAATTAGAATTAATTCTTTTCAAATTAGGACAAATAAGAATTAAAACAGTAATAGGAAATCAGTGGATTATTTAATTAATTTGAAAATTAAAACATTTAATAATTGTAATAAAGTTAATAAGATTATTAATTTGAGCCTATTTTGTATAAGAAAAGTGAGAGGTTAGAAGAAAATTCTAAGGCAATTATTGAATTGGAAAGATAAATAAATTTTTTAGAGGAGTAAAAAAAGTTAAGAATGTTGTTAATGGAAAAATAATAGGAAGAATTTTCAATTTTTAAACAAGGAAATGAATTTTAAAATTTTGATATTAATAATGAAAGAGGTAGCGCATACAATTATAACAGTAATTCTGAAATTAATTAAAATTGTAATAAAGGTTTTTAAGATTACAATTTAAATTAAGACATTACGAAGAAATAATTATAAATATAATAAAATTTATAATTATAATAATAAAATGAATTTGAGTTTTTTTGAAAAAAAAAAGTATTTTTTTATCTTTTTTATAACAAATTATTAACAAATTTTATATAAATTTATGATATATAATATTAAAATTATATAGTATATAATATTAATTATTAACATAACAAATTTTTATATATATATATTTAAATATATTAATATTAATTAACTTATAGTTTAGAATTTAATTTATAAAGATTAAATATTTATTGATTTATTTTCCAATTATAATAATTTGAAAGTTATTTAATATTTATTGATTATTAATTTTAGACAACTTTATTAATAAATTTATAAAAAGAATAAATAAAATAATTGAATACTATAATATTAGAATAAAACTATAAAGTTTTTTATTAATTAATTTTTTTAAAATATTAATATACATTTTTATTTATAATAAGAATTTGAAATTAATTTATGATTGATTTTAAATTTTGAATTTTTTTTTTGAAATCAAAGCTTAAATTTAGAAAAAAGAAGAGAAGTATTTACTCCTCCAAAACCAAAAGCATTTTTAATAACATTATTTATTTCTTATTTTTTCATTTATTCTTTATTAAAATTTAATTAATACCCTTCTATAGGATTTTCAAGATTTTTAATACCTGGAGCCAAACCCTAAATTTTTTTTAAAAATTAATATTTTAAAACAATTTTAGATAAAATTATTTAAGGGTTTATATAATTTATTAATGTTTTTTATTTTATTTTATTTTTTTAATTTAATATTTATTTTTTACTTCTTCCATGGATTTTATTAAGAAAATAGTTTCAATTGAGCCAGCTGCTCCGAAAGTATGTCCTATTTAAGATTTTATGGCTGAAATTGTGACTTTTTTTAGTAAATCTTAGTTATTTTTAAGTAAATTTTATATTGCATTAGCTTCAGCTGTATCTCCTGCTTAAGTTGATGTTGCATGACAGTTAACATGATCTAAATCTTCGACAGGAATATCTTTTATAAAAGAAATTTTAACAATATAATTAGTAAATTATTTATAAACATCACTAATTTTTAATTATAAATTATAGAATTATAGAATTATTTGCTTTCTATTTTTATTTTTACCTGCATCTTTTAGGGCATTTTACATGGATTTTAAAGCCCAAGTTCCATCTTCTAAAGGTCTTGTAAGATGATAGCCATCAGCTTTGAATTATTAAGTTATAAATATAAGAAAATTTTCAGTAATTTTAAAATATACTTAAATTAAATATTTCCATAAATATTATGAAAGAAAAATAATTTTCAAATTAAAATAAAAAATTAACTAATTCTGTAAGATATGAGAAAAAATATTTTAAGTGTAGGATTTAATTATGATTGTTATGCTAAAATAAATTTATATTGAAAGTAAAATATGTAAAAATTAAGATTTAAGATTTTTAAAATTGAATATTGTAAATTAAAAATTTAAATATTTAAAAAATTAAAATATAAAATATAAAAATTAAGATTTAAAAATTAAGATTTAAAAATTAAAAAATTGATTATGATAATTTGAAAATTAAGAATATTAATTTAAAATTAAAAATTAAAAAATAAAAAATTTATACAAGACTGTCCATATCCAGTTAATTCACAGTAGATTTTGGCATTTCTGTTAAGGGCATGCGAAAGCTCTTCCAAAATAAGGACACCACTTCCTTCTCCCAAAATAAAGCCGCTTCTTTACTGGTCAAAGGGCCTGGAACTCTGACCGGCACTGGCCCATTTTTTGCTGCTCATTGCCTGCAGCTTCAGAGAACCGTGTATGTTAGTTGGGGAAATGCTGTCTTCGGAACTGCCTGCGATCATTATGTCAGCTGTTCCCATTTAAATTTATCGGAAAGAGTCTCCTTTTTTTGTTATTTATTTATTTATTTATTTATTTATTTATTTTTTATTTAATTATGCTTATTTTATTGGAGTTAGAGATCTTTTATTTTAATTGTTTTTTTAGATATTTTATGGATTTATGGATTTAGGGGTTTATTTTTTTATTTAATTTATTGGTTTCTTAATTTTTAATTTTTATTTAGTATTTTTTTTACCTATTGATGATGCGCCGGTTGCACACGCGGTTGATGAAGTGTTGGAAGGGCCCTTGATTTAAATAAAATTTAAAAATTCTATATAAGAAAAAAAGTATTTTAAAATATGGATATTCTATTTTTGGATTTTTTAATATTTAAATGTTAATTTTTACATTTAATTTGTATTTGATGGAAACATTAGCAGCAGGCATGTTTGCTAATATGTGAAGAATTGTCATTCTATTTAATTTTTCGAATCCTTTTTGACCTGCGTCCAGTAAGATATCTGTCATTTTTGTTATGTTACTGCTCATTGTTCCAATATTAACACCCTTAAAAATTATTTTAATTTTAAATTTTGATATTAAATGTCATAATTTTTTACACATTTTTCTCTTAATTAGTCATTTTCCTGTAATAATTAAATAAGATTAGAATCTTATAAAGCCTCTTCAACTGCAGACATTGTATACATATTAGTATTATTAGTAGAAAACTGTTAAATAATAATTTTTCATTAAAAAAGATAGTTTAAAAAAAAAATTTTAAGAAAATTACTATTTATTTATCTTAATAATAAACTTTGTATTTATTAATATTTTAAATAGAAATTGTGATAATTTTTTTACAGCAACTTTATATTTTTTTGTATCGAAGCCTTCAAAAACTGGGGCCATATAAACATCAGGGTACTATGGGTTATCTTTATATTCTTATCTAGATTTTATACTAATAATTCCTGATTCCATATTTTTAAATCTTTAATAAGAATTTTCAACATTTAATCCTAATGGATTCACAGAACCTAAATTTTGATTTTAGTTAAAAAAATTTATAAATTTTAATTTAATTTAATTTCTAACTAATTTTATATAAATAATTATGAAATACAAATATTTAAATATATAATATTTTAAGAAAAATAGATAAAATAGAATTTAAAGATTTTTAAAGCTTATTTTTTTAAAATTAGTTAATTTTTTAACTATCATGAAATTAAATAATTAATTATTTAATTATTTATTTTTATATTAAAATTTTTTGATTATTACCTAGACCAGTTATAACTACTCTGTTTAATTGCTTTGTTTTTTTTGTGTAATTGGTAGAAAATTTACTAAGAGATTTGTAGTTGAATTTGATCATTTTTTATTTTTTTATTTTTTTTTGTTTGGTTTAGGAAAATCAGTAGTTAATAAAATTATTTATGGTAATTTTGTTAAAATATATAATAGAATTTACAATTAATTATTTTATTTTATTAGTAATAAAAAAGTCTTATATGATTACAATAAAGTTAATGAATACAAGTTGATTGTTTTTATAATTAGAATATCTGATAAAATATATAATATAGATACATTAAATTTTTTTATAAATATTTGTAAATTAAAGAATTAACTTTATTTTCTTTACAATTTCGCTATAATTATTTATAAATATGTATATTTTTTATTTAATGATAATATTTCATTTATATTTTCTTTGTACAATTTTTTTTTAATTTTTATTTACAGTTTAATTTTAGGTTTGTTTTAACTAATTTCAGTCATTTTAAGACCAAAATCCGTATAAATTATCTTGATCCTGATCATAAGGCAAAGATTCTGGCACGTTATATGGGAAATTGGTTTTGTTATTGTTTAAGTTAGGATTGAAAAAATCTTCATCAAAATAATTATTGAATTGATTGCTATAAGTAATATTATTATTAGAAAGATTTTCAAAATCTGTGTCTAAAGTATTGGAATTATTATTAATATTATTATTATTTAAGCTATTATTATTTTTATTTTTAAGGTTGCCTAAGGTTTCGAGATCTTCTTGGGGAGAATAATGGTGACTTAATAAATTATCTTCTTCTAATTTTTGAGCTTAGTGGTCATCTAAAGTGGTGAAATTAAATTCGTTTATTCTTTAATTTTAATTTTAAATTTGATTTTAATTTTGATTTTAAGTTTGATTCTGACCACTTAAAAGTTAATTTTAAGTTTGTATTTGAGTTTTTTAATTGTTTTAATTGTTAATATTAGTATGGGATTATCTTTGGTTTTGGTTTTGGCTGTGATTGAGCGAATAATGGTCGTAGAAATTCATTTTTTAGGAATTTTCTGGGAGATTTTGTTCCTTTTTAATTTTTTTTTAGGGGTTGTTTTCTCTTTCTTATATATTTTCTTTGTTTTGTTTTTGTCGGGCTGAACAAGTTTTTTTGAGATTTTTTGTGCTGAAAGAAGTTAAAGATTGACTGGAGCTTTTATTTGATGAAAAATGGCTTCCTTGTTGGGGAAGAGTGTAGGGACAGTTTTGGCTCATTTCTGCTATTTTAAATTAAATTAAATTATGTTTAAATAATTAATTTAATTTTTATTAATTTTATTTATATTTATGTTTTTATATTTTTAATTTTTTCGATTTAATTTTATTTTTACCCAAAGGAGATGATTGGTTTTTTTTTATTTTTAATTGCTAGAGGTCATTTTAAAGAATTTAGGAGGAAATACATGAATTTGTTCTTTAATTTTAGGAGAGAAATTCATTTTTTAGTTAAGTTTAATTTGATTAGCTTGATTGGCTTAATTTTTCTTAGTTTTATTCCTGAATATGCTATTATTACAATTATTATTATTCTTATTAATATTCATTTATTTCTTAGTATGAATTGATATTATCTAAAATTTCATCTAATTCTTCATCATCAAAATCCTTGTTAACTTAAGCCATATTTATTTAAATTGTTTTTTCTTATTAATCTGCAATATTCCTCATTTTTAAGAGAGCATCTTTGAGTTCAAATTTGTTACTAGGGGGAGGCAATTTGGAAACTATTTGATTTAAGTAAGTAGCTAAATTTTTTTCTTGTAAAACATTTTTGGTTTCATCTTGACTAAAAAAAGGTTAAAAAGATTAAGATTTATATAAAATTAATTAAATTAATTTAATGAATGAATAAATTTTATTTTATTTTATTTAAGTTTTTAAAATTATTTATATTTTTGTACGATTGCTAAATGACTGGGAATTATTAGACTGCTTTTGTGAAAATGAAGGAAGAAACTTATTGTATGTGGTCTTGGGGAAGGAGTTCTTTATAAGATTAGGAATTTTGGTTTATGAAAGAAAGAGCATGTTCTTTTTGTTTTGAGGTTTTTTTGTTCATTTTGTATTGATATAAGGTAATTATTTATTTTTATTTTTATTTTTTTGTTTCTTTTTCCTATTATTTTGTTTTTATTTTTATTTTTATTTATTAAGAATTTTTTATTTATTTTTGGGAGAATATAAGCAATAAATATTTTATTTTTAAGAAATAAAAATTATGGATGGATTTAATACAGTTAATATTAATTTTTATTTGGTTTTAAATTTTATTATTATTAGCATATTAATAAATAAAAATAGTGATAAAATTTAAAATAATTTTTAATCATATACACATATAAATATATACATAATTTAATTTTAATAATTAATATTTAATAAGTCTAATACAATAATAATTTAATATTATAATTAAATTAAAAAAGAATAAAGTAAATTAAATAATTCATTCTCAACGAATATCTCTTTTATATTTAATTTAATTATTAAAATTTATATTTTTATTTATTTTAAATGTAAACAATTTTTTTTTACTGATTTTAATTAGAAGTTGAAATTTAAATACAAAAAATTTCTTAATTTTCTTGCAAAATTTCTAAGCATTTATTGTAATTTTAAATAAAAATTTTAAACTAGCTTTTTTCAAATTGTGTCCCATTTTATTTTATTAAATACATAAATTTACTCATTCGCCTGAGTATATTTGACTTTTTTTCCAAGTATGTAAATTAACTCATTTTTCATAACTACATTATCAGGATTGATAGCAATTGACCTTGGTAAATTAGGGATTTCACTTTATCTTAGAATTGCTTAACTGTTGTTTATAAACAAGCTGCAAACTTATTTTAAATTCTTTATTTTTATAAAATTATTAAAATATATATATTTATTAAATATACATATTAAATTAATATTAGTAACTTTTTACTTTCTTTTTCGCATCTTGTCCGCCAAAACATATAATTTCATTGTCTTCGAAACCTTTTATACATACCATATTACTTAAAATATGTAATTATTATTCTGTCGAATGAATATTGACTCCCATAGTTCTCCAACCCAAATGCTCTTATTCCAGGTCTAAAATATCTAATGCAGTATTCATAACTAAAAATAATTAAAAATAAATAATTAATTAATAATATATTTCAAATTTTAATAAACTCATTGCTTTTATTTGTTACTTTTATTAAAGTTATTTTATTGATATAAATTACATTAACTTATATAAAATAAATTTAAACATTTATTTATTAATATAAATTACATTTAAACATTTATTTATTAATATAATTATATTTAAACATTTATTTATTAATATAAATTACATTTAAACATTTATTTACATATATAAATTATATTTAAACATTTATTTTTATATATAAATTATATTAAACATTTATTTTTATATATAAATTATATTAAACATTTATTTATATATATATTTACCGCCTTCTTTTATAGTTCCTCCAAAATTACAAAGGTACTAGTCATGAATTACGAAAAGAGAAGAGTCAAATGTAGGAACTTAAAGGTCAGGTAACTATTTTGTTTGTTGGGAATTTATGTCAAAAATTTCTGCTTATTTGATTCCAATTTGCCCTGTCGCGTCGGCTCCGCCCACTGTGTAAATTTTTTAGCTATAAATTTTTCCTGCAAAATTTAGTCTCGGTAAAAGTAAGCTACGTGTAAAAATGTATATAAAGTTATAATATTTAAAAAAATGAATAAATAAATGAAAAATTTATTTTTACTTATAGTATATATAAAAAGTTTATTTTTTTAAAAATAAATAATTTAAATTAATTAGGAAACATTTATTTTTATTTAAAGTTTATATGAAAAGTTTGTTTTGTTTTGTTTTATTTTATTTTATTTTATATTTATTTATTTTTTTTTCTTTACCCGTCTCTTTATTTTATCATTTGACGCATTATGAAATCGAATTTATAGATTTCGGTTTTAATTTCGCCTTTTAGTTTTCCTCCTATTATATAAAGGTCTCCGCTGGGAGAAATTAGAGAGCGGAAATTTGTGGGCAGCTAAAATTTGTTTTGGATTTTGATTTTTTGCCATTTAGCGTTGGGAGTTATAGGATAAATGTAAATTACAGGGTCGTAAAACCTCGATTTTTCGGCGAAATAATGAAGGTATTACTGGTTTTACTAGTTAAATTTTTAGCTAAAATTGTAATTTGTTAGCTGCTAAGAATGGTCCATTTGAGAGGAGATTTCAGAGTCATGTTGAGGGACTTGTAAAATTAAAAATTAGAAAAAAGAAGAAAGAATAATTATTAATGAATTTAAACAGAAAAAGCACGAGAAAAAATAGATGAAAATTATTATTAATTTTAAAAAATTTAGATTAAAAAAGATAGATTTTATAAGAAATTAAGGTTGATAGAAATTATTTAAAAATAAATAAAAAATTAAAAATATATTAATTTAAAATATAGGCTAATTTTACAAAGGTTTCTGGAGGAATTAGGTTGACCAAAGGTGATTTTTTCATTTTTTTCTGGAGAATAAGAAGAAGAACTGACTGAATTGTTCAGATTAGAGAGGAAATTATTATTTCTTTGTTGATTTTGGCTGAAAAGGCTAATTTTTTGCTGTTGGTTTTGACTTTGACTGAGATTATTGTTATTAAAATTATTATTATTATAATTATTATTATTATTTTATTTATTATTATAATTTTATTTATTATTATAATTATTATTTTAGATATAGCTATTATTTTAGTTGTTGTTTTGGATTTGTTCTGTTTGGTTTCGCGGTTTTCTTTCTTTGGATTTCACTCTTGTTTCTATCAAATTTAGGGCTTGATTTCTTTGTTCTATTTCTGAGATTTCCTCTTCTTGGCTTTGGGAATGGTTTTGGTAGAAATTTTAGTTTTGGTTTTAATTTTTGTTTTGATGAAAATTTTAATTATAGTTTTAATTTTAGTTTTAATTTTAATTTTGGAAATTCTGGTCAGGTTCAGATTCGGGTTCGGATTCGGATTCTGGATGGGGATTTTAGTTGTAATTGTTGTTGCTTTTTAAAGTAGGGGTTTAGTTTTTGCTTTGGTATAAAATGGAATTTGTTTGTTTTGCTATGATTTTTGTAGGGTCGTTTTGGAATGGGTTTGGAAGGTTTTATTGGATGTTAGGTGTTTTGTTTTTGTTTTTTTTTGGATTTTCGAGGATAGGGTCGTTTAAGTTAAGTTTATTGTGGGAGCCGATTTGAATAGAGGTTGTTAGCAATTTGCTGAAATTTTGGTATAAATTTTTATCTATATACAGGATTTGTGGGGGTTGTAAAGAATCTAGTTTTTCTAAGTATTCTAACTGAAAAAGCTTCATTTCTTGTTTTAAGTTCTTTTATTAAAATTAAATTGAGTTCAATATAGGTATATTTATAATTATGTTTATTCATATTATTTAACTTACTTGATTATTTTATAAAATGAACTAAATTATTTGGGTGAATTGAGTTTTTGAGAAAAGGAGTTTTTCTAGTTTTCTGGTTTCTTATTTTTTTTCGTTAAGCTTTTTTTTTAACTACATGATTTGGTTTTCTATTATATTTGAATAGTTTTGTATTTCTTGATCATATTTTTTTTGTAAAGAATTGAATATTTTTTGCAATTCTATTTGGATATTTTGCCTTAATAATTTCAATTCTTCTTGCTTTGTAAATAGTTAATTGAAAAGATTTTCATTGTCTTCAATTCTTTCTTGTTCTAATTATATTGATTCAATATATCTATCTAGTTTTTCTTTGCAATATTTTTACATTTTACCAAGACTTTCTGCTGTTATTTATTCTGGGTACTATTTTATAATTTATATTAATAAAATGATCATAAATAATATTATTAATAAAGTTATTTATATTTATTTTTTAAAAATATTAAAAAATTTTACTTCTAAATTATGCTGTGAATGATGCTGAATTAAGCATTGATCGCATAAACATTGGTAACAATCTTTTTAAAGGCATATTTTAGAAACTGGTTGATTATGACTTTCGCAATTCATTATTAAATTAATAATTATTATTCTCTTTATTTATATAAAAATTATTTGCTATATAATGTCTATAAATTTATTTTGTTTTTTATTTTTGTATGTAAATATTTTTTTGGTTTTTTTTTATAATTATAGAGAATTGAATTTAAATTCAATGATTGCTTAATTTTATTAGAATTTATTGAATTATAGTATTAGTCCGGAATTTTATATTTAATATCTAAAAATAAACTTTAATTAAATAACATAGATATTTAAAATTTAAGAAAAATTGGAAAATGAAAAATAATTATTAGGGTATAAATCAATTTTATTATTTATATACTTTGTTTATACAACTATAAAATTTTTATTTATTTACTATAAAATTAGATAAATTTTGATTTTCAAATTTACTACTATTTTAAATAAATTTTATAATATTACTTTTTTAAATTAATTATTACTTAAGTATAATTTATACGTATTGTATATTTATTTATTTTTAATTAGAAAATACCTGAAATTTACTAAAAATATTAAATTATTCTTACTAAACTTTATAAAAAGCTTTTGTAGCAAAAATTTATTTAATTTTAAAAGCTATACTTTAAGCATTATTGGAAATTAATATAATTTAAAAAGTAAAAAATAAATTAAAATATAAATTTATAAGTAAAATTTAAAAAGAGTCATAATTATTTTAAACAATATCATTACATTTTATCTTGCAAAATTTAGATTCAAAAATTATATATATTATTATATCGATTAAGAATTAAGAATAAATTTTAATTTATATTACATATTATGATTTATTAGATTATTAAATCAAATTTAATTATATATTAATAATATTTTAGGTAATTTTACTTGCATATATATATATATTTAAATTATATGGATTTCTAATTAAATATAAATTAAAATTAATTTTAAAATTAACTTCACAATTTTTGAATGAAACAAAATAGTTTTATATTTTTTATTTAAGAAAATATTTCAAAAAGTCAATTTTTGAAAAAAAGAACATTAATTTAATCCAAATTAGGAATTAAAGTAAGGTTAGTCACTGCGGAATTAATACAAATCACTTATTTTATATAGCTGAAGTTTATAAAAATTTTAAATTTTTTACTAAAAATCAGAATAAAAATAGTAAAATTTTAATGTTAATAGAATTTGAAATTATAAATATTACTAAAATTATTATATTTTGAGAAAAATGGTTTTAAAATATTAAAAAATATATAAATTTATATATAAATATTTATTTAATGTTTATGAGATAATATAAAGTAAAAAAATAATCAATAATTTTGAAATCGTTACAAATATATATATATACACTTAAAGATTCAAATTTTTAAAACCTAATTTATAAAATCGATTATTTATTAAAAATAATACAATAGAATTTATTTGAATTTCTTTAAACTCACATTATAAATCAGTTTTTATTTACAATATAGGAATAGCAAAAATTGTTATTTTATTAGATATTTATAAATCTAATTAGTCATTTACATATGAAAAATATATATTTTTGGAGTTTCAATTATATATTTTATAAATTATTTTAGCTTGTGGAATCATAATTTTTTATTTAGTTTTTTAAATTTAATTAGGTCAGAATTTATAAATTTTATTATTAGTTATTTGATAATTTAATAAAAATATATGTTATTTCTATTTTTTAGAGAATTAAAGCGATTCTTATTTGATTTTTATTTAATTGTTAGATTTAATTTTTGTTTTTATTCTAATATTAAATTTAGTGATTTATTGTAAAGTATAAAAAACTGGTTAATTCCGAATAAAACTATTGTCAATTAATTTTGCTAATTTGATCATTTTTATTGTCAAAAATAAATATAAAATTAATTATCAATGTATCATAAGCTAAAAAATAATTAAATTAGGATGTGTTGTAAATAAAATTATGTATGGTAAATAATATTTAAATAATATTTATAATAGTTATATAAAATTTAATATAGTCTTTAATTTATATACTTATGATAGAAATTTTTATTAAATTTATAAAATAATAATTTATTATGAGTCTTTAGATTATATTTATATAAAAATAAACTATATTAACTTTTACTAATGATAAAAAATTCAATAAAAATTTAATATTATTGTTAATATAGAATTATTAAAATCAAAGTAAATTTATATACCAACCTTTAAAATTGCTAAACGTTTTAAATATATTAACTTAAAAAGAGGTTATTTTATTTTTTTAAAAGGCTTCTCTTATTTTTAATAAAATTAAACGTACTTTTTTATCACTTTTTTTTGTTTGCTTTATTTATATTGGTTTTAATTAAAAGTAAATAATTTAGATGATTCAATATTTATTTTTATTGCTAATATAGATTTAATAATTTAACCATATAACTAGAGATAAATTTGATTTCATTTGTCATAAAAATTTTGCTTTAGTAAAGTTATCATTAAAATTGGCAATTAAGTTTAAAATAAATTTTGATTTGAATAGAAAATAATTAATAAATTTTATTCTTTTCTATTAAATATTTATTATATTGTTGTTGTAAAATAGTAAGACTTTCAATATTTATACTTTACGATTTTTGAATATACGATTATAATATATTAGGAAGAAAAAAATTATTAACATGTAATATAATATACAATAATTAAAATTTCAAATTTAAGTTTTTTATTAATAATATAAATTTATGAATATTATTTTTAAATTGGGAATTTAATTAAGATACTTATTAAATCTTGGAATACACAAATTGCTAAATTTAAGAAATTTTTTTATCAAATAAACGATTGATTTTGATAAATTATAAATACTATTCAATATTTTATAAATTTTTAACATTTTATGTCATTTTTATGACTGTAATATTTATTATATAGATTTTTATTTTGCCTAATTTTTTTAAAAATATTTATTTTTATTGTCATTTATACCTATATTATATTTATTATTATTATTTATGACAAATATTATTGTGTATATATTAATTATAAAATAATAAAATAAAGTGTATTAATTTTTTGTTATTTTATATCATTCTATTATGATGTATGAATATGTCAAATTAAAATTAAATGAGTTTTTTTTAAAATTATCAAACCACTTACAACATATAATTAGAAAAATATATAATTTTAAAATTTTTTATTTTATAAAAATTAAAAATTTTATTCATTTTTTTTTAATGAAATTGTTAGATAAACCTTTTATTAAAAGTAAAAAGTTTTTACTATTCATTTTGAAATTTCAGATTAAAGAGCTTTAGGAAAAATCACTACTTTACTCACCCAGGATAATAGAAATTTTAAAAAGAAATTTATTATTTTAACCTAAATTAAAATAAATCATTTTAAATAGTGACAAAAAAAAATATAAACAAGTGTTTAAAGGAAAAAAAATTGTATTTTATTAATTGCTTAAAATTTCTATTTAAAAACTGATTAAAATACAATTAATTTAACAAAATTTTTAATCACCAATATTGAGTACTTAATTTTTAAAACTAAGATAAAAATAAAAATATAAATATTAAAAAATTTTGAATTTTAATAATTAATAATATATTTAAATAAAAAATCTAAAAATGTAGAATTTTAATATTTTCTGGTTTTCTTTCTTCTTTATTCAAATTTTGCTAAATTTATTTATTATTTTGCTAAAAAAAAAAACAATATAATTTTGCTATGAAATTTGACCAACTATATAATAAAACATGTTGACATTATTAGATATAAAATTTTAGCTTAAACCAGAGAAAGGTTTAACCAAATAAACATAATTAAAAATAAATAAATAAATTTAAAAAATAATAGCAAAAAATAAATTAAATAAAAATAAAAAAAATTTGACATAATGACAATAATTTAATTCGACGAATAAAACCTTATTTTACAAAAATCTTAGTTTGAATCGAAAGAATAAGCTGCACCTTGTGTAGAGAATAAACCAATTGAAAAAGGAATTACTCTTAACTTTCTTATGAGTTGTGAAAAAAATTAATTCGATAAATATTTAGAGAAATTTAAATAAATGTTTCCTTTTAAATGTAACTTAGGATGGAAAAAGATTCATGATAATTAAAATTAGGAAATCCACTAAGGAAAATTACTTTTCAAAAAAGCTAATGAAGCATTAGAATTTGTTTATTAATGCAATTATTCTAAAATTTTTAAATATCATCTAAAAATATAGGAGAAAATTCCAGCTAGTAAATTTTTACAATTTTAATAAAATCACAGATTTGTTATAGAATCTGTAAATAATTAGGCCATAAATTTCAAAAAAATTAATAAATTTGCCATGAAATCGGGATTAGTTTACACGATAGACGATTGCAATAATAAAAATACAATGGTTGAAATAATTTTTTATCATAAATAAGGGGCAATAAATTTCATGAAAAATTTTAAAAAAATTGACGAAGACTTTTATTTAGACTCTGAGAAACTGTAACTTGAAAATAACGACTAAATGAAAGTGATAAAAATTTCAGACACAATAAAAAAAGAATTTTAAATTAATTAAGAAGATGAAAATTTTTTAGCGACAATATAATTAGTAGATTTATCAGAATCTTAGGAAATAGATGAGAGTGAAAAATAAAGTGAAACTGAAATTAATTTTGAATAAAGTAGTAATAATTAGGATTTATAAGAAAATTAAGATATATAAGAAAATTAGGAAAATTAAGAAGAATTAGAAATTTAAAAAGAATTAGAAGAATTGTAAAATTAAAAAAAATGTATAAGTTGTAATAATAATGATAAAGGAATTATTTATTAGCCTTGTGGACACTTTTTGGTTTGCTTTGATTGTGAAAAAGTATATAGTAAGTGTAAAGTATGTTAATCTGATATACTTAAAGGAAATTAAATATTTATTATAAAAAAAAATTAATAATGATATATATATTATGAACTGAATAAATTATTTTAATACATTTTATATAAAAATTAAAATTTTGTTATATATTAAAATTTAAATTATCGTTAATTAATTATAAAAGAAAGTTTATTACTAAAAAATTATTTTCTTATTAGTATATTAATTTAAGTAAATATTTATTAGTTAATTTTTAATTAAAAAATTAATTACAATAGAAAAAGTTTATAAATGATAATAAATTAATTAAGTATACCTTAGGTTTTTGTTAAGTAGTCAATTATATTGGTTAAAAACCTTTATTTATTAGATTTAAATTATTTATATAAAAAAAACTTATATATTTTATTAATGAAAATTAAATAAATATATATTTGACCTATAAAAGTAGAAATAGTTAGTGAGAAAAATATCATTCTTAAAATGTTAAAACTAAAAAATATATTTAAATTTATATATAACTAAATCAAGTGCATACAATAATTTAACATATATTCAAAAATAAGATAATATTATGTTATTTAATATGTTTTCCTTATTTTTTATTTACATAATATTTATAAAAAAATAAATGGAAAATGATTATTATTTTAATTAATACTTTTAAAATTGACACATTTTAGGATAAATTAGTTATTGTATTATAATTTTTATCTATTTCTAATATAACTATTTTTATAAAGTTTAAATAATTATTTGTCTAAACTATTTTTTAATTTATATATTATTATATAAAGTTAATGTTACTTTTGATTTAGTTCATATTTAGGAAAAAATTAAAATTTATAAGAATTTTCTTATATTTTTCTTTACTGTGGACTAAACTTGTTATGTTAGGAACATTTTTTAATGTTAATAAAATTAATTAAAAAGCTGTAGAAAAATGATTATAATATTGTCTAATTTTATATTTTAATTTTAAAGGTTTTGTTAAATAATTTACTAAAATAGCTGTTATTTCATATTATTTTAATTTTTATTATTATAACTTATTTTATTTTATAAATAATAGAGATATACATTTTTGAATATTACAATTGGCTCATTTTTATAAAATATAAATAAGTATCTGTATTGTAAATTTCTACTATTAAATAAAATTGGTGTGTTTCTTTTTTTCGTTGATATAATATTTTTTGTTATTTGAATAATAAATTGAATTGAAAGTTTAATTTTTTGATTATTTATTTTTCCAAATAATTAAATTAAACAGCTAGAAAACAAAAAAAAAACAAAATAAAATATAATATATTTAATTTAAATAAATGCATTCTTAATATAGTAGTTAGTAAAAAAAAATACACTTAATAATTACATTTAAATGTTAAATTCGAATACTTTTACTAATTGTTATTTAAAAATAATTTATAAAAATTTGTTTATTAATTTTTTTATTAGACATAAAAATGGAAATCTGAATAATATTAATAACAATAGTAATATTTAAAATGGATTAAATTTTAACAGCAACAATAAATGCGATAATAATAATGTAATTAGCAATTAAAATGCAAATTAATTTTGTATGAGTAGAGTTTCTAATTAAAAATTGTCAAATTAAAAAACTCCCAGTTTATTTATTGATATAAGCAATGTAGAATCATCGAAAGAGTAGAATTTTTAGATTTAAGATTAAAATTTTAAAAGATAAACAAGTAGATAAAATAGTTAAAGATAAATAGTTGTGTAAAAAATTAATCTATTTAATTAAATTATAAAAAAAAATGATCTATTATTTGGTTTTAATTATAAAATTTCTTAAATTAAAATAATTTATAAATATTTAATTTAAAAAAGAAATGAACAGATTTAGAAATTAAAAAATGAAATAAACAATAAAAGAATGAGAAGTAAAAGTGGGAAAAAAAAGCTGAATAAATCGAGAAGTTAAAGTTAAAATATGGGAAAGGGATTTTAATTTTTAGATTTTGAAAAAAGAGAAAAAATTGAAATGTTAGAAAAAAAAGAAAATATTAATAATGATAATTATTTTTCAGTGGGCATAAGAAATAATTAACATTTTAATAGCAATAATAATTCGAATTTAAATTAAAATTTGAATACAAAATTTAATAGAAATATGAGCAGTAATAATATGAGTTAAATGTTGGGATAATAAGAAAAAAGTAAAAATATTTAAGTTTATGCCAGATTTAGACCATATAATAAAAGTAATAATAATAAATAAAAAGTATAAAAAATATAAAAAATATTTATTTATATTTAAATTAATCTTAATTAAATGATAAAATATTTTTTTTATTTTTTAGCTGAATTTGATTTGAGTAAAAATGGATTTGGAGGAGACAGTTGTTTATTTCCTGACGAAAAAACTGTTTTAATTTAGAATGATAACTAGATTTTTACTATGGATAAGGTATTTACAGGAGGATGTAGTTAAGATTAAGTTTATGAAATTGTAGGGAAAAATACTATAAAAGATGTTATGAATGGATATAATGGGACTATTTTTGCCTATGGACAAACAGGTAAATAAATAAATAATAAATATTATATCGGTCGATAATTGTGAAATAAATTTTTAATTGTAATTCTATATTATAATTAATTAGATTTTTAGATTAAATTTAATTATATATAACTAATTTATCATAATTTTTATTTGTAAATTATATTAAAATTAATAGAAATCTAATTAAATATGAATTTAAAATATAATTGTAAATAAATTTCACAATTTTCGACCTATATAATATTATATATATACATATATTATAAATGAAATTATATATACTTTTTAAAAATGTTATATTTTTTGTTTATATTTTATTAAAACTTCTTGAATATAATTAAATAAATTCCTTTTTATATTATATTATATGATTTTAACATTTTTTAATTATTTATTTATATTTTTTATTTATTTTTTAGGTAGTGGAAAAACTCATAGTATGTTTGGAGATATCCATAATTACAGTTAAAGGGGACTTATTCCGAGATCAATGTAAAATAAATTATTTTAGAAAAAATAAAATTTAATTAATTTTTTCTTATTTTTTAATAGAGAAAGTATTTTCAAGCATATAAAAAAATGTGACCAAGATATAGATTGGGTTTTAAGTTGTTCTATGTTGGAAATTTATAAAGAAAATTTGAATGATTTATTAAGTTTAAACAAGGCAGATTTAAAGATAAAAGAGTCTCCGATTAAAGGAATTTACGTGGAAGGATTAAGTAGTATTGTAATATTGTTTTTTATTTAAAAAAATTTGAATTTATAAAAAAAAAATAGTATGATTAGAATTATAAGATTAATATAATTTAAAATATAATTCAAAATTTGTTTAGAATGTGAGTAGTTAGAGAGAATTATTTGAAATTTTAGATTTAGGTGAATAAATGAGGAAAGTTTCTGCTACTAGAATTAACTAGTACAGTTCCAGGTCTCACACTATTTTTATGCTTGAAATAAAACAAAGATTTGCCAATGACAGTGAGAAAAAGGGAAAACTTAACTTAATTGATTTGGCTGGAAGTGAAAAAGTGCATAAAACTGGAGCTTCTGGTGATTTATTAGAAGAAGCTAAAAAAATTAACCTTTCTTTAGTAAAAATAATTAATAAAATCAAAATAAATTAAAAAGATATAAAAAAAAAAAAATATAAAAATAAATAATAATAAAAACATAAATAAAAAAGCATAAAATATTTTAAAAATATTTTAATAAATTGATTAAATTTTAGTTTTTATTATAATATATTTTTTTAATATTTAATTTATTTTATTAAATATATATATTTTTATAATTTTTAGAAAAACTAATTCAATTTACTTTATTATATTTTAATAAATTTTTTATATTAAATATTTAATTTAAAGAGCTGTTTGGGAAATGTTATTCACAGTTTAACAAGTGGATCTGACCATATTCCTTATAGAGACAGTAAATTGACTCGTATTTTGTAGGAATCTTTGGGAGGAAATTATAAGACTTCTTTGTTAGTGACTTGTTCTACACATTCGTCTAGTTTGGAAGAAACTATTTCTACTTTAAAGTGAGATTTTTTAATTTTTTTTAATAATTTTTATTTAATTAAATTAAATTATTAATAAAATAATTTAAAATTTTTTTTTCTAAGATTTGCATCGAGGGCTAAAAGTATTTAGAATCACTTTAAAATGAATATTAAGAATTCGCCTGAAGATTTGTAAAAAATTATTGATAAATTAAGATTTGATTTGGTTAGTACTTAGAGCGAATTAATGAATTTTAGGAGAAATTATAATAATCTGGAAGTAGTTGATAATATTCCCTGCGAAGATAAAATTAAAAATATAGAATAAGATTATAATTCGGAAGTAATTTAATAAATAAAATTTTATAATTTTATAATTTAATTTATATTTTAATTTATAAATTTATAAATTTTTAAAAGAATTTTTGCAACAATAAAAATGATTTAAACAGCAAGCCTTAGATTTTAAGTTAAAGTTAATAATAATTTCAGTAATAATAGTAATCATAATAAGAATATAATGATAAATTTGAAGAATAAAAGGCAATTTTGGGTTTAAATTTAATAGAAAAAGTAAGATTTGATATTATTATATTTCTATATTAAAATAAAATTTAAACTTAAAAATTTTAAAAAAAAATTTAAGTTTTCTTAAATATAAATTTTAGGATAAGGAGGTTTAAAATTTAAATGATATTATAAGGGAATAAGATGAATAGATTAAAAAATTGGTAGAAGAAAATTAGAAAATGAAAAATAGCAGTATAAAATATGAAAATAAGATTTCTTAAATTAATGCCGAAAATGAAAATTAGTAGTTATTAATGGAAAAAAATTAGAATTTATTAGATTAAGGAAAATAATAAAATCTTATTTAAAAATAATAAATTGAAAAATTGACATTTACTTTATAAGAAGAACGAAATAAGGTTTAATTATTATTAAAAGAAAAAGAGTAATTTTTTGATTAGAAATATTTAGATTTGGGTAAAAGTAGTGGGATTTTCGAGAAATTAAAAAAAAGTAAATAAATATGTAAATTTGGAAGATTTTACTAATTTTTATAATTTAAAAGGTATTTAGAATTTAGAAAAAGAGAAATTTGGGAGTTCAGACTCTATCATTGATGAATTTAGAAAAAAGTAGAAAAATTATTTTGAATAAAATAGCGAAAGTTAAAATTAATTTGAAACTTAATCTATGAATTCTAAAAGTGATTTATAATATTAATAGAAAAAAAATAAATATGTTGAGTCTTATTTTGAATAATTAAAGAAAATTTCTTAACATAATAAAATAGGATGTGAAAGAATAAGTTAGTTGGTTAAAATAATAGAAGAAACAGAAGTATATATTTTTATTTTTATTTTTATTATAATTTTTAGATCATATAAATTTGTTAATTTAATTAGGAAACTGGTTAAATAAAGAATTTTGAATAGAAATAAAAATAAAAGAAAAATTCAAGTTAAATTTAGTTGGCATTGACTTTAATTAGATATGAATTGCTAAGAAATATGAGTATAAACTAGAATTTAGACTGTAATATAACAGTTTTAGAGTTGGCTTAAAGTTTATAGTATCAAAAGAATAAAATAAAATCTGGAATAAGAAAAATGTAACAAAAATAAATTGAAAGCTTAGAAAATGTTTTGGATAAAGTATATTTAGATATATAAAAATTAAAATAATAAATAATAAATAATTATTTATGTATAGAAATTAAAAAAAAATATCAAAAATATATAAGAATGTAAAAATATAAGCTAATATTTATTATTTTTTTTATTATAGGCTAGAAATACACATAAATTGTTAAGGAACAGAATAGATTAGATAGAAGAGATGAATTTTTTTGATAAAAATAATATATTTGATAATAAAAATAAAGATATTTATAATAATGATAATGAAAATTATAATAATGAAAATAATGATAAATTTAATTTAAGTGATGATTTTTAAGTTTAAGAGAGTTTTAGTAAGAGTAAAATTATAAAGGTTATAAATGGGAAACAGGAAGAAAATAGGAATAGTCTGTTTAGATAGAGAAGAAAGGGAAGTTTTGAACGAAAGTTAGTTTAAATTTAAAATATTTTTACGAATGGTAAATTATTTTTTTTTTATTTTTTTAGATTTAAATTTTTAGCTTTAAATTATTGAATTTTACTCTATCTTTTTATTTTTAATACAAAAAAATTGATTATTTTTTATTTTAAATAGAAATGAAAATGATATTGCAAAAGTATGGAGTTTAGGAAGAAAATGATTTGATTTTTAGTTAGTATGCGCAAAATTAATTGGAAGAATTGTTGTAAAATTCAGGAAAAGTAAAAAATCTTAAAATTTGATCATTTTTATATTTTTTTAATATTTTTTTTCTAGGAAAATTATTTGGAAAATAATAGATTTATTGCCGAAAATATTTTAAAAAGCGAGAATTTAAGAATGCAAAATAAAATTTTGGTTTTAAGTTAAGAACTTGATTTAGAGATTTGTAAATCAGAAAAATTGTAGGAAGTGAGAAAAATTAATTATTTATAGTGTTTTTTTAAATTTAATTATATTATAATTAATTTTATTTACTATTATGAAATTTATTATTATTTATAGGCATTATAATAAAGTAATAAGCACGTTGGAGACTATAAATTTTTACTAAAAGAGCAAGAAAGTAATATGGAAAATAAATTGAAACATGAAATTTAATAATTTGAGAGGATGAGAAAAGAAGTGGATAATATAGTTTAAAACCAGATTTTAAGTAGAATATAAAATAATTAGATTTAGATTTTTAGTTAATAAACTTAAGGTTAATAATAATAACTAGAGTTTGATCAAAAAAAAATATAAAAGCAAAATTTGATTTAAAGTTAAAATTAGATTTAAAATTAAGTTTAAAACTAAAAATAAAGTTAAAATTAAAGTTAAAATTAGAGTTAATAATAAAGTTAATAATAAAGTCAAATTTAAAATTTTAATAAAAGTTCAACTTATAATAATAGTATTTATAAGCTGGAATTGGAGAGTTCGACAGAGGTTTGGCCGTTATAAAATTAAAAAAATTAAGAAAAATAATTATATTTTGATTATTTTTACGAAGTGGATAAGTTAAAATATGAATAAAATACAGATTTAAAATTGTTTTAAGGAGACCAAGATTCTTTTTTAAATGAGGGATTAGAAGATATAAAAAAATAATAATAATAAAATTAATATAATAATTTTTAAAGCATAAAGCAAACATAGTTATTTAAAAAAGGAATGATTAGATCTCCTAGTATTCCTTTGGTTTGTAAATAGAAATCTTAATAGTTAGTGTAATAATAATAGTAAAATATGAGTAAAAAATATGTTTCTGCTAATAAATATAGTTGTAGAGAATAAGGGAAATTATAGTTAAATTAATAATAATATTAATAATAAATAAAATAAAAAATATAGTTTAATAGTGAGAATAATAGTTGTAAGAAGAAAAAAGGAAGCAGATTTGGAGTTCATAGTTAAGTTGATGAACAATTTTAAAGACAAGATTAAAATGAAATTATTAAAGATGTTAAAAATAATTGTTTTTTTGAAAATAATTAAAATGTAGATAAAAGTTGTTCTAATTTTTAAAACTTTAAATTAGGGTAAAATAGTTAATTAGCAAAATAAAGTGTAAATAAAGAAAATAATGATAATATAGAAAATATGGAAAATAAAGAGAATTAGATTTAGCAAAAAAATATGTTTTAAAATAATAAAAATATAAATGAAGTAAGATAAGATTTGAATATTATTAATTAGAATAATAAATAAGATTCTAAAAAGTGTATGATTTTAAGTGAAAATAAAATGGTTTTGAATTAAATGAATAACGAGACTTAGGGAAGTGATTTATTTAAAAATAATAATAATAATTAAAATAATTTTAGTACTAATTTTATAAATAGTAATAGTTAATTAAATTAATAAATTAATGAAAAATGTAGCTATAATATGGAAGGGGAAAATTCATATAAAAAGTTGGGTTATGATTAATAATAAAATAAGGAGAATAAGGTTAATGATAGTTTATAATTAAATAAATTTAAGGTTGGAATGAGATATGATTACAAAAATATACTTTATAACAATAATAAATGATGGTTTTTAAAGTTACTTAAAATAAATATAAATAAAATATAAATAATTTTTATTATAAATGTAAATTTAAAAATAGAATATTTTATAATATATGCTAAATTAGATTAATATGACATTAATTTAAGAAAAATTCTTATTATATATTATTTTTACAAACACTTTAATTTAAAGAAATTCAAAAGTCACTATCCTCTGAGTTAGCAGTACAATCTTTAGCCACTTAATTGTACTAAGACTCTAATTTATTATGGTCAAATTACAGATTTTCAAATTTTTTAAGAATTTCTTAAATAAAAATTTATTATTTTTGTGAATATAAGTAATATCAAATTTTTATATGTATAAAAAAATTTAGAATTAATATAAAAAATGCTGTTATAAAAGCAAAAAAAAACTGTTGTTAAAATCAAAATATAAATATGATAAAAATAAAAAAAAATAGATTATAAATATATAACAATTATTATAAAAGCAGAAACTAAAAAATAATTATAATAAAATATAATATATATAAATTAAATTTTATAAAAAAAGATTTTTTTACCTGAATACAATGCTTTATTGAATTTTAGTTCAATTAATGATTGTTCTAGTTTTTGTTTATAATTTTGTGTTTATTATTATGAAATGGCCATATTTTCTTAGGAAATTTATAATTGTTACTGATTTTATTATAACAAATTTTTGAGGATATTTTATTTATTATATTTTTCTTGTTCAAGTGTTTTTTGCAGTTGTTGGACTTGTTATTGTAATTATTCGCTTTCTTTTAGGAGATTTTGTTCTTTTTCTTGGAATTTTTGTTCTTGTTGTAGGATTTGAGTTTGTAGGGAGTTTATTTTTTCGGTAAGTTGTTGTTCTATTTATTGTTATTGTTTTTTTTGTTATTGTATTGTTTCTTTTAGTTTTTCAATTTCATTTTATTGTTTTTTATTATTTTATTTGTAAACAAAATATGAAATTCCCAGCATTCCTATTATTGGTAAAATTGTTTTTGCAATAAAATCGATTTGATCTTCAGTTTTTGAGTATAGAAAAAGTTAGGCGATTTTTTGCATTTGTTGTTGGTCGATAAATTAATATAAATAAGCTATTAATAGTAGAAATTTTAAAAGAATTAATATTGTGTTTTTTATATTTTAATTTGTTAATATCATTATTTTATTTATTATTTTCTGACAATTTGTAAAGTAGATTTATTAATGATATAAATAATAGAATAAAATTTATTGGTTAATTTATTTTTTAATAAAAAATATTAGTTTTTTTTTTTTTTTTTAATAAAATGTAATAATTTTTAGAAATAAAATAAGGATTATATATTCGTATATAGCATTAAAAGGTTTGAATTAATAGGTTTAGTTAGTATTTTAATGATAAGTATATAATCTATCATAAAATTGCTAAATTTTTTATATTTTGAATAAATTTTGCTAAATTCTTAGAAATTTGGAATTTAATTGAAATTGCATTTATTTTATTAAATATTTTTTTAATATAAGAAAATGGAAAATTTTTTGAGGAGCAAGTTAATTTATTAACTAATAAAGTATATGGTTGGATAAATATAAAGATTTTAAAATAACAATAGCAAGTATACAATAATGACATTATTATTATTAAAATATAATTATAAAGATACATGAAATATAATTAAGTTAAATTAAATTAAATAAAGAAAAAATTATATTTATTAGGTGTGTTTAGCAAAATGAAGGAGATTTTAAAGTTTTAAGTTAATTTTGTATGATTATTTTTATTACTAATATTATTTAAAATTTAATTAAATTAAATTTGTTAGGTTCTTGTTTTAAATAAATGTGACTATTAATTATTATTAATTATTATTAATTATTATTATTATGACTTTTTTAAATTGAGTTAATATCCTTCCCATAAGTTAATTTTTGTAGTTTTTTTGTTTGTTTTTTTGTTCAGAATTTGACGAGTTTTTTGGATTTTTTCTTTTTGACTTGGTTTTATGCTTTTTTATTGATTAATTTGGTGGGTTTTGTTATATTATTTTCCATTTCTATTTATTATTTAAATTTTTCTGCTGCTTTTTAAAGGTCTTCCATATCTTCTTCTGTTTGGTTAAAATTGACATTAATATTTTCCTTATTTATATTTGTATTTGCGTCCATGTCCATGTCTATTTCTTCTTTATTTTTGATTTATTCTTTTAATTATTATTTATTTTTGAAGTCTTCGATGACAGACAAAGCGTACTCAGAAAGAGTGGCTTAAGCGTGTTTTTTGGGTCTGGCTGAGCCTGCGTATTCGAGACCGGAATAGGGGATGTTATTGGCTCTGAAATCTATATTTTTTTGAGGGACAAATTAAGGGAAAACTGCTTCGGGGTCTTCAGGGTGCAAAAAGGCATTTTTTTTTTCGGGTTCTCTGTATTCGATTCCGTTGATGGTGGATTTGAGTCTGTTTTCTAGGATTTGGAGTTCGCCTTTGGTTTTTTGTTCTTCGGTGACTTTTCTTTTGAGGGATCTCCATCTCTTTTTTACTTTTGATCTAACTGATTTGGCCATTTTTTTGTTTTATATTTATATTAATATTATTTATTTATTTTATTTGTTTTGTTTGTTTATTTATTTATATTATGTATTTATTTTATTTGTTGTTTTTTTTGTTTTTGTTTTTGGTTTTGGGTAGTTTATTTTTTATTGAATTAAATTATTAATTTGTTTTTTTGGTTATTTTGGTATTTGGAGAGGTTTTTTGTGATTAATTTTAGGTTTTTGGTTAAAATAATAAATTTACTAAAATCAAGATAAATTGTGTTTTCTATACTAGTTTTTTTCTAATTTAGTTTATTCTTAGTTTAATTTTCTTGATTTTAGCTTGATTATTTTGAAAAATTTAAATAGAATTTTATTTATTGAACTTTATTTATATAAATTATAAACTAATTTATACAATAAATATTAAACATAAATTTAAAGAATATCTTAAATACATTTCATTAGTTATTATTTTAATTTCTAAAATATAAAAGCTAATAAAAAAAGAAAATTAAATTTTATTTAAATTTTTTAAAAAATTATATGTTATTTTAATTTAAGTATATTTAAATTATTTTTAAATATGAATATAATTATTGATATTAATTGATGGATAAAAATTATTAAAAGCAAAATATTTTTTAGATAATATATAATTAAATCGTAGATAAATTTAAATAAAAAATAAATAAGATTAATTTTTAAAATAAAATAAAAAATATCTAAGAAGATAAAGGGGAAACTAGATCTTTTAAGATTAAGGTAAAAATAAAAATTAACTAAAAAAAATATTTATTAATATTAATATTATCGTGATGCCTTTATTATCTACATTCTATGATTTTTGATTAAAAATTTACCCTTACTGAACAAATATTATATAATAACATATTAAATATTATGAGCATTATAAATTTTTAAAAATAATAAATTAAACTATTTTATTAATTATTTAATAATTTATCAAAAGATCTAAGAGGAAACTGTTTAATAATTTTAAACTAATTTGGGAAAATTTTCGTTAATTGGTTAATGAAAAGTAATTTATTATCGTAAAAAAAGGTAAAAATTTTAATAAATTTATTAAAACTATAAAAAAATTATATTATAAATGATGTCTAATCTCATTGCTTGATTAAACCTCCTTATGGAATGTTATATTTCTTAAGGATAAATGAAAAAAATTTCCATTTAAAAACTGATATATATAAATAAGAAATTAATTATAAAAATTAATAAATATGATAGATTTTAATATATTTTTATAAATTAGGAATGTTTTAATGAGATAATTTATGATGAATTGTATAAAAATTGTAAAAATAATAATAAAAAATTGAATAAAATAAAAATTAAATTGTAAAAAATTTGTAAATAATATTTGAAAAGAGTTGTATATTAATTAATTTGTTATTAAATATTGTAAATTATAAATGATTTGTAAATATTTCATAAATATATTTGTTGTATATAATATAATAATATAAATGTAAAATAGTTAAGTTGAGTACACAAAATAAATTATAAAAAATATTAATTTTTTTTTTCTTTTTTTTCATTATTTTTCACTTATTTATTAATTTTAGTTATTTTATTCTTAATTATTATTAGTTTTTTTGAAATCACTATAAACATGTATCATTTTTTTAATTTAAGAATCGACGTAGTCCAAAGGATTTCTGTCTACGGAAATATCATTTTATTCTTCTAGTAAATCGGTTGGATCCACTGATTTATTGTACCTGTAAATTAAAAAGCCGAATATAGAGGCGAAAATTCCTGCGGAAATATAGTCTTATAAGAGGGCTGATTTTTTTCTTAGGTACTTTTGGTTGTTTTTTCTGAAAAAGTAGTTTTTCATCTTAATTTTGTATTTTTTTGTTAAATAGTTTGTTTATTTTATAATTTATAATATATAATTTTAAAGTTAATAAAAGCCTTAAAATTTTAATAGTTTGTTAATTTTGGAATAGGTGCTGAAATTTTTAAGAAAATATAATAATAAAAAATAAGAGTTATTTTATAATTATTTTTATTATGTTTTTTATATATATAAAATGAGTTAGAGAAATTATAAAAATAGTAAAATAATAATTATATAAATTTTATTAAAAAATTATTGATTATTAATTTTTTTATGTTTATTAAATATTGCTTAACTTTAATAAATATAATGTTACTCGAAAATTGAGGATTATTATTAATAATTTGATGTAAGACTTTTATAAAATTTTGAAATTTCGCGCAATTTTTATGAATTTAACATAATATGCTAAATCAGACCCGATTTGAGTATAATAAAATAATTAAAAAAACTGGACAGATTAGTTTATTTAATTTAATATTTATTTTTTACCTAATTTATATAGTTATTTACTATTTCAGTAATAATTATGATTTAAAAATAAAAAAAATTGGGAGGGAAAATTTTTTTTAATGTATTAATAATATTTTTATATTATTTGCTTAAATTTAATTTTGGCGTACTTTATTTGATTTGATTTTTAAATTTGAATTAAATGCTAAAAAAATTTTTTATTTTTTTGTTGATTTAATCATATATTATTAAGAAAAATTTATTAATATGTTAATTATATTAGCAATTATGTTGTGTCATGATTGATTTTTGTGAGAAAAAAAAAATAAAAATTCTAATATCGTTTGTTTATTAATTATTAAATTATTATAAAATTAATATAAGGTAATTATTTTCAAGCAAAATCTTGCGGGGATAATAATTTTTTTCCCCGGCAAAGTTAAAAAATCAAACTAATATACTAAAAATTACATTATTATAAGTAATTATTATTCAGTTAAAATAAAATATAAGATTTTTAAATTATTGGCTCTTAGTTTGGATTTTTATTTTTGGACATTTTAATTTTTTTAAAAAAAATAATGCCGGAGGAATAACGCTCCTAATTTATATGTATATGTATATGTATATGTATATATAAATAAGAATAAAGTTGGTAAAATTTTTAAAAAATAAAAAATAAAACTTTTATCTGGAATATTTATTTAATAAAGGTATATAAATTTTAAATATATTTGAAAAAGATGAATATATGTGAATTTTTATTTTATTTTTATTATTTTTAGGCGTATAATTTAAGTTAATTAAAATATAAAAAATACTGTGAAAAAATGGTTTAAACGTTGGTAATTTTTCAAAATATTATATAAAATTAATAATTTTTTGTATTTTCCTTAAATCTTTTAAGTATTTTTACAAAAATATTTGATTTTCAATATTATTTTTAAAATGATAAAATTTTTAGTAAATTTAGCAAGTTTAGAAAAAATAGTTTGAAATATAATTTTCTGTTGTGAAATATTCAGTTTAGATATATTGAGTAACTAATTTAAAAAAGGAGCTGTTTTTTTAACTTTATTGTAATTTATATTTAGAGTTTCTATTTTAAAAAAGCCATTATTTTTTTTGATTCTTAATAGTTTCAAATATGGGTGGGAAAATTTGATTCCCTCTAAAAAATTATATTTAAATAATTTTAAGTGTGGTTTTTTAATATAAATCAGCCACAAAAAAGTTTTTTAATAACAATTAATAAATTAAAAAAATTAATTGAAAAAAAAAAAAAAAAAATTTATAAAAGATTATTTAAAGCAAATAAACAGATGTAAATGTAAACTGAGCAGGAAAAAAAGGGGACTGATTTCGAGAACATCCCTTTGAAATTGAAGACGGTTTAGAAAGTGTAAGAAAAAGAAAATGAAAATGAAGAGTTAAAAAATAAAAATTAAGAATAAAAAATAGAAGGGGGAATTAACTGCGATTAAGATGAAGAAATTTTGAAAGAAAATCCTCAAAGATTTGTTTTATTTCCTATAAAATACAATTAGATTTGGGAAGCTTATAAGAAATAAATGGCCAGTTTTTGGACTGTAGATGAAATTGACCTTGCTTAGGACTAAAAAGACTGGGAAAAGCTTAATAAGGGGGAATAACATTTTATTAAGTATATTTTGGCTTTTTTTGCGGCTTCTGATGGTAAAATTTTTTTATTTTTATTTAATTATTTAATTATTTATTTTTTTGTTTTTTGTTTTTATTTATTTTGAATTTAAAAGAGAAAAGATTTATTTTAATATGTTTTTTTATAATAATACTAGTTTAATAATTTAATGGAAAATTAATTTTTTTAATTATTATATAAGGAATTGTTATGGAAAATTTGGCTTAGTAATTTATGGGGGAGGTTTAGATTCCTGAGGCTAGAGCTTTTTATGGATTTTAAATTATGATGGAAAATGTTCATTCTGAGACTTATTCTTTGTTAATTGATACTTATATTAAAGTAAGTTTTAAAAAATTTTATAATAATAAAAATTTTTACTAATTAATATTATAAAATTATAAGATTATAAAATATTTAATTAAAATTTATAAAAGGATAATAATGAAAAAGACTTTTTATTTAAAGCTGCTTAAAATATCGAAGTTATAAATAAAAAAGCTGAATGGGCCTTGAAATGGATTAATAATTAATAATCTTTTGCTTTAAGATTGATTGCTTTTGCAGCCGTCGAAGGTATTTTCTTTTCAGGAAGTTTTTGCGCCATTTTCTGGTTAAAAAAAAGGTAAAATATTTAAATAAATAAATTAAAAAAATATTAATATATATTAATAATAAATAATAAATAAATATTTAATTTTTTAAGATCTTTGATGCCCGGACTTACTTTCTCAAATGAGTTAATTTCTAGAGACGAAGGTTTACACACTGATTTCGCTTGTTTATTATACTAACATTTAGAAAGAAAATTGAGCAAAGAGCAAATTACTCAGGTTATTACTGAAGCTGTTGAAATTGAAAAGGAATTTATTATTGAAGCTTTACCTTGTGAATTGATTGGTATGAATTCTGAGGTAAATAAATAAATAAAAAAATATATATATAAAATTTAAAATTTTTAGCCTAAAAAAAGTAGTTAATTTATATAAATTTTAACTAGTTTTTTTAATTTTTTAAATTTATATTATATAAAATATTTATATTTATTTTTAAAATAATAGTTGATGGGGTAATATATTGAATTTGTCGCTGATAGATTATTGTTTGTTTTGGGAGCTCCTAAATATTATAATGTAAAAAATCCTTTCGATTGGATGGATATGATTAGTTTATAAGGAAAAACTAATTTCTTTGAAAAAAGAGTTGGAGATTACTAGAAAGCTAACGTTGTTGGGGGAAAAGAGTCTAATGTTTTTTCATTGGATGAAGATTTCTGAGTAGGGTTTTTAATATAATATTAAAAAAAAATAATAATATTTTAATAAAAAAAATGAAATAAAAAAAATGATTATATTTATAAAACTAAATATGTTTTTTACTTACTTTGTATACTAAATAATACTTATAAATAGATATATAAAAATTTATAAATAAAATTTAATTTTATTATTATAATAAAATTATTGTATATTCATATTAAAAATATAAAGTTTATAACTGTATTTATTTGAAAGAAAATGAAACTTAAAGATTATTTAAATTTATTTTATTTTTTCGATTACAATTTAAAGTTTTTTTATAAAACTATAAATATTTAAAATTAAATTAATTTTTGAATCAGTTTTTGTTATAAATTACGGAACCTTTTTTAATGACAGTTTTGATAGGGGGTTATCCAAATTAATAAATTAAATGGTCCCATTAAGGGGCATCAACAACAACAAAGTCTCCTTATTTTCCAATTTCAATGGAACCTACTTTTTCACTTCTGTCAATAGAAGCTATAATTTTAAAATAAAAGTAAGTATTTTAATTTATAATGTTTGAATTAAATAAAATATGATAATTTATAAGGATTAAAAAAATAAAATAATTATATATAATGTTTTAATAAAAAAAAAAAAAATTATAGATTTATATTTATTAAAAAAATTAATTAGTAAAAAATAATTAATTTAAAGTATATATATAATAGTTTAATTTAAATAAAATAATTATAAACAAACATTAAATTAATAAAATTAAATTAAAAATTTTTTTAATATAATTTATAAATTATTAATAATGTTATTTTTTTTTATTTTTTTTTATTCTTACCAGCAGAATTAAGGGTGGCTGCACAAAGGGCTTCTTTAGGTTTAGCTTTTAAGTTAATACAAACTAAATTCATAGTATTTGCCATACTCATACAATAAGCATTAGGGTTGAAATCAGATCCTAAGGCAAAAATAACTCCTCCTTCAATTAATTATCTGACGGGGGGATCCTTTAATTTATATATAAAAAAAAATATAAAAAAAATTAAATATAAATTTATAAATTAAATTATAAAAGTTTTAATTATTATTTTTTAAATTTAGTACTTTTTATTTTAATTTATAATTTTAATTATAATTTATAATTTTAATTATAAATATTTATTTTTTATGAATTTTTATAATTGGATATATTATTTACTTTTAATTTTAAAAGGTAATGAGTGGTGGGTAAAATAACAGCGGCGACATTT
This sequence comes from Pseudocohnilembus persalinus, assembly GCA_001447515.1. Classification (NCBI taxonomy): domain Eukaryota; phylum Ciliophora; class Oligohymenophorea; order Philasterida; family Pseudocohnilembidae; genus Pseudocohnilembus; species Pseudocohnilembus persalinus. The sequence goes on along the minus strand of LDAU01000062.1, from coordinate 20,257 downwards.
TTTTCGGCCATAGCTTTAATTCCAGCTTCGTCTAAGTTTTCTAAGTGAGAAATTGCAGTGGCTCCTAATTCGGCTCCTAAAAATTTGGTTTTAAATTAATTATTTAATAATTTTTTATGCTTTTTATTTTTTAAAATTTTATAATATATTACCTAAAGTTCCAGTGTTGGTGAATTTTATTTCATCTCCGTGGAAATTAATTTTTAATCCAATTGCTTTTCCAGCTTCCAAAATTTTTTTGGTAGATTCTCTTTCGTAAACTCCAACTTCACAGAAAACATCGATAAATTCGGGGTCAATTTATCCGGTTTACATGGCTTTCTATTATATAAATAAATAAAAAAAATTAATATATTTAAATTTTATAATATATAAAAATAAGCATTATAATTTATTGCTTAATTTTTTTAATAAATCAATGTTTATATTATATGTAAATTTAAATATTTTTTATAATATTTGTATTAATTTATTGTACTTAAATGGCAGGAATTTAGTTGTTAATAATATCATTAGTGGCTTCTTCTTCGTTCATACCTTTAGGAATACTGTGAGCTCCACAATAATTTGAAACTAAATCCAAAGGAGTCAATTTTTTGGCTCTGGTAATTGCTTCTAACATTTTAATTTCGTTTTCGGTGTCTAATCCGTATCCACTTTTAACCTCTGTTAATGTTTTTATTTTTTTTTAATTTTTAATTTAATTATTTAAAAAATTTGAAAAAAAATAATAGTTTACCAACAGTGGTGGTTCCTAATTCTGCCATTTTTTATAATTTGTCTAACAAGAAATCAGTTAATTCTTTAACAGTGGCTTTTCTAACGTGTTCTACGGTGAATCCGATACCTAGTATATTAATTTTTTTATTTATAATATATAAAATTTAGGGTAAAATATTTTTTAAAATAAAGCTGTATAATTCTATTTATTTTATTTTAATTTAATTTTTTTAACATTTATTTATTAAATTTATATTTATTCTTTGTATACCTCCTCCTTGTTTGTGGATTTCCATATATGAAGCTCCTTCTAATTTCATAGCAAATTCGTGTCTTCTATCTCCAGGACAAATAGCGTGGGTGTGAGCATCTACAAAACCGGGAATTACAGCTTTATTAGTACAGTCAATTATTTATTCGAAATTACATTCCTATAAATATAAAAATAAAAATTTATATAACATAAATTTAATTTAGTTATTTAATATTTAAATTTAAATATTATTTTGAATTGTACTTATTGTATAAATATTTAGTATTTGAAATATTTAAATAGAATTTAAATTAAATAATATTAAATAAAAGTTTACTTTGAATTAAGAATCTATTTCTTCTACTGAGCCAATAGCGTGAATATTTCCTTGTAAATCTACAACGACAGAAGCGTTTTCCAAAATGTGAACCTTTAAATTTAATAATGATAATTTTATTATAAATTAAAATATAGATATATATTTAAATTGTTTAAATACAATTTTATATATTAATTTTATTTTTTTTATAGAAACCTATATTTTAAAATTACATTTTGCAAGTCTTCTTTAAGTTTGAATTTTTATTTATTGGTAGAAATTTAAACAACTTATGAAGCGTTTCTGAGTAAAGTTTTGTAGGTGGTATTTTACATTTTTTAATTTTTATTTTTGTTTTATTTGAATTTTTTATTTTTTTTATTTTTTAATAAATTTGTTTATTTTTTTGTAGATTTTAGAAAAATCTGGTGAAATTAGTTAAAATATCTAATAAATTATTGAGAATTTTAGTAGAAAAGATAGAATAGTTAGGATATAATTGTTAAATCTTACATATTATAATTTTTCACATTAATTTTGAAATAATTATGATATAATATGCAAATTAAAAATGAAAATTATAAAATTATTTTAATAATATATAATAAGTATATACAAATTTAAAAGAAAATTAAACATTTTTTGGTTATTAATACATAAATTTTTTTATTAATGTATACATATTTAAATAAATTATCAATAGTTAGGATACAAACGAAAAGGATAGAAACTCATAAACAGCCTTCCTTTTACCAAATGAGTAGGAAGTGGTCCTAAAAATAAAATATAAAAAATATAAAAAATTTATTAAATTTAGAATTATTTACACTTTTTAAAAAAAAAATATTTTGTTTTCTTTTTTATTTTTATAAATAAATATTTGGTTTAAAAATATTAATATATTAAAAAAATTTTTATATTGTTTATTAATAATTTCAAAAATTTGTCAATTATTTTTATATTATGATTATTTTATGATTATTTTTTTTTAGTTACCATGATCTCTAGAATCAAATGAATGTGATTTATTGTCACCTTCTATCCATATATGATTTTTTGGAATTTTTATGCCATCTTATTCTTCGTTTTCTAATTTTTTTACTCTTTTGCAAATAGTTAAATCTGGTTTAACTGGAGATTTTGCAATAATTATGTCATTGTGTTATAAACCTGTGAATCTTATTAAAATATAAATATTATAAATAGCATATTTTTTGTTAATTTAAAATTAAAAAAAGTTAAAAAATATAGTATTTATGTTTTTATATAAATATTTAAGAAAAATTAAAAAAATAAATATGCAAAATTCTTAATTAAAATTTAAAGAAAATATTATCTAATTGTAAATTATTTTTGCTTTTTATGTTACTTATAAAATATTTTATCTATGACTATTGTTGAATTATCTTTTAATGTAGGTTCCATTGATTTTCCTTCTGAACCATTAAATTCTACTATATTTTCTGTACAGTAATAGAAAAGAGCTATAACAGGCTAATTTATAATATAATATAATTTTTGTTTATTATATATGCTAATATTAATTATTTTTAAATGCGATTTTTTTTACTGCTAATAGCATAGTTTCTGCTATCATTTTTTTGTTTTTAGAAGACATTTAAGTTTTTTATTTTTTGGTTTTTGAAAATAATTATAATAAATTTTATTTTTGGTATTTAATTAGTTATTTATAAATTTTTTAAGGTTATTTACAAGAAGCTGATGTATTCTAATCTTAAATTATATATTATTAATTATATAAAAATAGTAATTTTTGTCATTTAATAAGACGAAAATTTTAAAAATAATTAATTTTTCTTAGAAACTAATAAATAGATATACTTTAATATGTTTTTTTCCTTATATATATATACCTGAATGATTGTAATTTTTAGGAAATTGATATTTATCTATGTTTTTGATATTTTTAATTTCAAATTTTGAGAGAATACTATCAATAACATTTAATTTTCTTAAATAACAATTTATTTTAATTTTAATAATAACAAAATAAAAACAAAAAAAACAACTAAAATTTTTTAAAATCATAGAAAAAAATTTGATATAATGGCTGTTTTAGTTTACAAGGAGAAGTATTAAAAAATATATAGGTCTGGCAGAATTTCATGTGCATGTTGCTGTTGTTATTTCGTGTATTTTTTAGCATTTTTATGTGCATTTTTATTGACTATATATACGAAACGTAAAAAAAAATTTGAAATTAAAAATAATTTTTATTTGAAAAATTAAAAAAAAAAATAATTAAATAGATTTTACATTAAAATTAAAAATTTATAACAATTAAGTTTAAAATTACATTATATAAAAATCAATCAATTTATATTAATATTTGTTATTTTTTGGATTTTAGATTTTTGGACTTAGTATGGAACTGGGAGTTAGAATATTATATATGAATATAAAAATTAATTTTTATTATAGTGTAGCGAGGATTCATAGACTAAAATTTTTACAAATATGCCATATTATGAAAAAAATGCGAATTATTATTCTTTATTGAAAGGTGCATAAATATAAGTAATGATAAATTATAATACATTATTATTGTATTTTAATAGTATGATAGGGATCTATATTTTAAAATATTGTAGAGGTTTTAAAAAATAAAGGATTTTATTATCTAAAATTATAAGTTATTCAAAATAAAATTAAAATTTATATAAATTATATATAAGATTTTGATTTTGAGATTTAATTTATTTTTATATGTAGAGCGTATAATAAGATAAAAACGACGACGATGATTTTGATACTTTAAAAATGGATATATAATTTTATGCAAACGCAGATGAATTAACATATTGTAAAAAAAGAATTTGGATTAAATATTATTATATGATAATGGGATTTTTTTAATTATTGAAAATAAAATAATTTTTATTCATTTAAAGGTAATCTAATTTTGTTATATGATCTGTATTTTTAAGATGACACAAATATTAAAATGAGTGGACATTTAAATTTTGATATAGTATCTAATGGTGGAATAAGTAAAGCTATTGTAAGTATATTTTAATATTTTTAATATATAAGATATTTTTTTAATTTTAAATTATTATTTATGTAAAAAGATTTCTAGTAAAATTGATTTTAAATAAAGGGTTCCAGTTCCATAAGTGTAAAAAATTAAATTAAAATTAAATTAAATTATTACGAAAATATTAAATATAAAATTAAAATAATTTATATAAAAGGAATTCAAGAAGCACATATTATTCGACTAATGTTTTTGAAGAAAATGGATATAGTTTTTATAGTGCATTAAAAGAATATGAAAGAAGGGACTGTAAGTTAAATAATTTAATTAAAAAAAATAATTATAGATATAAAGATTTATTTTATAGATTTTTAAAAAAAATAAATGATTTTTAATTAAAATAATAATAAAATTAAAAACTTTTATTATATTTTTTTTTTATTGAATTTTGATTATTTATATTAATTTATTATTTATATTTTTTTTTATATAGTTAGGATTTAGCCTAGATATAATAGTATTGTGACTGGCGGGCAAAGTATGGATAAAGTTTAAATTAGTTTAGAAATTAACATGGATAATGAATAATCTGTTTATTATGAATATTAGATGTTAACTATGATAAAATTGGCTTGGATGCAGTTTTTCCCAATTTTTATACCTTTTTGGATTGTTGCAAGATAATTTTTGATGTATTTATTAAGATATAATTTTATTAGCAGTAGGTAAAAAATTAAAAAATTAAAAAATTAAAAATTAAAAATAAATGAAATTAAAATTTGTTAATTTTATGTTTATATTTAAGTTTTATTTATTTTTTATTTTGAAAAAGGAAAATTGATAATTTGCCAAGAGAAATTGCTGCACCTAATAATTGATTTTGATTATATAATTTTGTATTTATATAATGTATTTTATTTGTTAGTTAATCTAATTATTAATTATTTATAAGATAGATATAATCTTTGTATAATAAATTTTTAGTTTATAAATAATCTGTTTAATTTTGTAGCTATAGTATTAGGAATAATAAAAGACTTTTTTACTTATTAGGGGATATTTTTCTTATTTTTGATTAATTATTTTGTAATTGTACTTTTAATAATTAATAGTTTAGTTTAATTTGGCTAGTGTATTTATTTTAATAAAATAAATTATAATGATAGTGTTTGAGATTGAGTATATAAAGGAATAAAAAAGGAAGAATAAATAATTTTTAGTGTGAATTAAAATTATAAATATAGCTAAAATTGAATTAATCAATAGGAATTGAGAACAATGCAAATTTGATCTAATTATTAATTTTACTAAAAAATTTATAATTTTGTTTGAATAAAAAAGCAAAAATAATTGTGATTACAAATAAAATAACAATTAAATAAAAAAAATAAGAAAAACAAAAAGAAATAAATAAAATAAATTAAAAATTTTAAAAAGATTTAATTATAATTTTAAGTTAAGAAAAAGAGTTGAAAAAAAGTAAAAATGATGATGAATTATAATTTTAAGTAGATTACTACTATTCCTAATTCTAAAGATTTAATTGATATAGTACTTTCTAAAACATAGAGAAAAACTCCCACTGTAGTACATAATGGGTAATTTTTATTTAAAGGTTTTTTTTTACAATTTTTGGCAAAATTTTTACGTTTTAAATAATAAATTGGAATTTAAAAAAATAATATAATTTAGTTTAAAAAAAATAATCAATTTAAGCGATATTTAAATTTGTTTTGAGAGTAAATTGAAGCCCATATATAAATGGATTATAGAATTTTTTGATAGAAATTTTGAATTTAAAAAAGAAAAATATATATTTATAAAATTAAAATTAAACTTAAATTAAATTATAGGTATGCTATTGGAAGAATTAGAGCCTTTTATATTAGAAAAGTGAAATTCACTTAAGATACTATTCACGAGAAATTGAGTGGAATTTTGGACGGATTCCCTAAATTGGAAGATATTCACCCTTTTTTTGCCGATTTAATTAATGTTTTATATGATAGAGATCACTATAAATTGGCTTTGGGACATGTTAATTCTTGTAGAAATTTGATTGATAACTTGGCAAAAGATTACGTTAGATTATTGAAATACGCTGATTCTTTGTACAGATCTAAATAATTGAAAAAAGCTGCTTTAGGAAGGTAAATTTATAAGAAAAAATTAAAAGGAGAAAGATTATACTTTAATTTTTTAATTTTTTGAGTAAAACATTAATTTTTTTAATTTTTAAACTTAGAATGTGTACTATTATCAAGAAGTTGACTTCAAGTTTGAACTATTTAGAGGAGGTAAGAAAGCATTTAGCAAGACTTCCCACTATAAATCCTTTCGAAAGGACTTTATTAATTACAGGTTACCCCAACGTCGGAAAATCTAGTTTTACTAACAACGTAACAAACGCAAACGTTGACGTGCAGCCCTATCCCTTTACAACTCAGTCTTTATACGTGGGACACACTGACTACGACTACGCCAGATGGTAAGTAATAGATTCTCCCGGTATTTTGGACCACAGTTTGGAAGAGAGAAATACTATTGAAATGTAGAGTATTACTGCTTTGGCGCACTTGAAAGCTTGTGTTTTGTATTTTATTGATATTTCTGAGATGTGTGGATACACTATTAGTTAGTAGATTTAATTGTTTAATAATATTAAGCCTTTGTTTAAAAATAAACCTCATTTACTTGTTTTGACTAAGACTGATTTGAAGCCTGTTGAGTAGGTTGATCCTGAAGATATGGCTAGTTTGTAGGCTTTGGCTAAAGAAGAGGGAGTTGAGTTGGTTAGTATGTCTAATAAAGATGGGACTGGAATTACTGAGGTAATTTATTTATTTATTTTATTTTATTTATTTTTAATTAATTTATTTTATATTTATATATTTATTTATTTATATTTTTTATTTATTTTAGGTAAAAAATTCCGCTTGCAAATTATTGAACGCTTATAGAGATACCTAGACTGTTGATTAGGTAACAGGAGGGTAAGATATAATGAAAAATACCGAAAATGTTTTGAGAGGAGTTTATATTGCTTAACCTAAGAAAAGAGATAATAGGGAAAGAACTACTTATATTCCTGAGAAAATTAAATAATAAGGAAGATAAAAAATTGATAGGCCCACTTTAAGATAAATATAAGACCAATTCGGAGGAGCCGGAGTCTTCGATTTCCCCTTATAAGGTAAATAATAATTAAAAATAAAGATAGTTAAAACAAATTTAATTTATTAAATTTTATTTATTTAATTTTATATTATTTTAGAACACTTTGACTTGGAAAATAATGATTGGAAATATGATGTTGTTCCTGAAATTATGGACGGTAAAAATATTGCCGATTTTGTAGATAAAGATATTTTAGAGAAATTAAATGCTTTAGAAAAAGAAGAAGAAATGTTAGAAAAAGCCAGAGAAAATGAAATCGACGAAGATGAAGGCGAAGGTTTGGACGAAGAAACTGAAGCCGCTTTCTAAGAAGTAGTTTCCAAAAGAGCTTTGAAAAAATTAGAACATAAATTAAAATAAAATTCCAGATCTAAAAATATTCACAGGTAAAAAGAAATAAAATAGAAAATGAAATAAATTATTTAATTTCTATAAAATTATGATTTAAATAAATTTATTTAATTTATTTTTTTATTAGACCTACAATGGAAGAATTTGAAAAAGTTTTACCTGAAGATGCTAATAAAGAGTCAATTAGACAAAGAACTTTAAAAAATAGAAGAAAATTAAGAGGATTAGACTCTGATTTTAGCGAAGAATCTGGAGTCGAAGACGATAATGATATAGTTGATGAATAAGAAGAAGAAAAAAGAGCCAATAAAGGAATGTTAAAAAGACATAGAGATTTAAAGAGAACTTTGTCCAGATCTAGAACTAGAGGATATAAAGAAGAAAAAACTCCCGATTAAAAAGTAATTTTTTTATATATATTATCTATTTTTTAAATTTTTTTAATTTTTTAAATATTTATTTAATGAAAGAGATTAAATTTTATAAGAAAATCATTTAATTTATTTATTAAATATTTGTTTTGTTTTTAGGCTATGGATAGAGTTAAATTTAAAATAGATAAAATTTGGTAAGGTAGAGCCGGAGAAGCCGATAGAGCTATTGGAACTAAAATGCCCAAACATTAATTCAGTGGAAAAAGATCATTTAAATCCGATAGAAGATGAGTTTTCCTGTTTTTTTTTATGCTGTCAAAAATATATAAATTAATTTAATTTTAAATAATAATAGTAATATTTGTACTAATTAAATAGTTTTAATAAAAATTAAACTGCTAGTATTAAAAATAATAATAATAAAAGTTAAAATTTAAAGAAAAAGTTTTAAAATAAATGGGAAAGGAAATTAAATTATATTTAATTTGCTGAGAAATTTATTAGAAACTAAAAAATAAATAATTTATTTGATATTGTGTATTTTTATAATTTATAAAATAGTTAAAATTTTATGTTTTATTTAAAATTATTATAAGTTAAAAATTAATTTCTAATTCAATAATATATTCTATATAATAATTTATTATAGCGCTTGTAAGATGGACAACTATTTTCACTATTATTATTAATTAATTTTTCTTTTATAATAATAAATTTTAGTATTTTTAAATTATTGAAAAATGAATAAAATTATAGAAATTTATTGCTCATAATATATACCATTGTTATAAATATAATTTTACTATAAAATTATTATTAATATTTTAATACAAGATAAAATTTATTATATATTTAAAAAATTTTATTTTAAATGTTAAAAATATTTTAAATTTTAAAATTTTTTATAGTCATTTAATCAACTATAAAGTTAAAGTTAACCAATAAATTTAAGAATTCTAAAAATTATTTAACTTCTATATAAAAATTGTAATGGACGTAATATTAATCGATTTTGATTTAAAAATAAATTTGAAAATTAACAAATTTGATACCAATTCATTAATACCTTTTAAATTTTTAAATGAAATTAAATTTAATTATATTTGATATATTTACATATTAAAGAAATATAAATTTTATATAAATTCCAATTATATCAATTTTAGTTAAGGTAATCAATTTTAAATAGATATAAAAGAAATTATTGTAATTTATTGCAATAAATCAATATATTAAATTTTATTAACTTTAGTAAATTAAAATGAAATATAAAGATAAGTTCTAGAAAAATTAAGAATTAATTAAATTTCTTTTATAAATAAATAAAAAACGAAAAACAGCATATTATTTTTTTAAATGAATCCTTTTGCAAATTTTCATCATAAAAAATTATTTAAGTTATTTTTTTGTATTTTTTTACAACTTGATGTTTTAATTTTAAAATTTTATAATTATTATTATTATATAATTATTTTTTGTTTGGTAATATTATTTTGAATTTAGAGTATTTGAATCAATGATGATAATTTTAAAGAATAAAGGTAATTTATTATTATTTATTCCATATGATGAAAACATGCAAACAATATTAGAATATTATTTCGATACTTATAAATAGGCGATTGTACTGAGTAAAAAATTAAAAAAGAAAACAAAAATTATAAAAAAAAATATAAAAAAAAATATTAAATATTAAAAAGTCTTTTTAAATATTAATAAAAAAGCGAATGAACATGAGTATGAGTATGAATAATGAGTAATTTTTTGGTTTGTACTAATTTTTATTATTTACAATATAAATTTAACCAAATTTTAATTAGGAGCAGTTAAAAAGATTTTTTTAAAAAAGGAGCTTCTTCTATTACTACTGTAAAAAAATTAGACATAAATTTTATAAATATATTTCAATTACCATTAACATTTATTATTTATTAGATACTGGCTATTTGTAACGCAATGGTTGGAACTATAGTTTTAGTTATACCTGTGAATTTCGGTAGTTCTGGTATTATATTATCAGTTATATTGATGTTACTAATGGGTAAACAAAAAAAATTAATACATTAAAGATTAATATAAATAAAAATAAGTTAAATTATATTTGTTTAATTATATATAATATTATATGATATGATATTATATGGTATAATATGATATGATATGATATTATATTATATGATATTATATAATATTATATGATATGGTATAATATGGTATAATATAATATGATATGATATTTGAATATATATTTTTTTGATGGTATTAATTAATTATATTTTATATATTTATTTATAAGGGTGTATGAGCATGTAGACTTCTGTTTGGATAATTTAGCCTTAGAAAGATGATGAAGATGAAATCGGACTTATGGTAAAAAGAGTTTTAGGGAAAAAATGGTATAAATTATGTGCTTCTACGGCTGCGATTTTGATTTTTTGTGTGGGGATGGTTTATTTTGTGCTGATGAATAGTACATTTTGGTAGATTTTAAGTTTTTTTTTTTACAAAGCTGGTATTGAAGATTAAGTAGGAGATCCCAGTTAAATTGTTTTTAATAAATTCAGTATTTAATGGTAAAAAATATAAATAAAAAATTAAAAATATATATAATAATTTATTATGAATATAAATAATAAGAATAATTGAGAAAATTTTAAAAACTTTATTAAATTTTTACAGGTAAGCTGTGATAATGATATGTATGTTTTTCCCTTTGTTTTTTATTAAAGAAGTTTCTATGATAGTAAAAATTTCTGGGATAGGACACGTATCTATTTATTTGTATATTGGATATATATTTTACCTATTTGTGTCTAATTTAATAGAAGGAAACATTTCAAAGTATAGTGATGATATAAGGCTATTTAATTTTGAAATGACAAATATTGCTACAATTTTGGGTAATTTTTCTCTTGCTTTTTAAGTACAGAATGCTTTGGTATTAAAATTTATATTTAATTAAAATTTTGTAAAATTTAGTCGTAATTATTTAGTTATTATATAGGTCGAAAATTGTGAAATTTATTTTCAATTATATTTTCAATTCATATTTAATTAGATTTCTATTAATTTTAATATATATTACAAATAAAAATTATGACAAATTAGTTATATATAATTAAATTTAATCTAAAAATCTAATTAATTATAATATAGAATTATAGCTAAAAATTTATTTCACAATTATCGACCGATATAATATAATATAATTAATTTAAATTAAAATTAAATTATTAAATAACATTTTTTTTATGAAATTAGCCCTCCATGATTTCCAGCAATAAAAATAAGAAGAATAATTAAAGAGATGTTATAATTTCTTTTATTTTAGTTATGTTCGTTTACGGTTCTATAGGGTGTTTTGGCAGTTTGGGACTGGTTGGAATTTAGCCATATAAGGAAAATCCTGCTTATATATATGATTATTTTTCGCCAGCTGATATTGCTCCTTTTTTAATAGCACTTTTTTTCTTTTTACATTTGGCTTCTGTTTACCCTTTGTTTATTTTTATGAGCAAAAATTCTATGTTTCCTATATTTTATAAAAAAGAAAAGCCAAGTAAGAAAGCGCATTTTATATATAATATCATATTTGCTCTGATTTGTTTAGCTATTTAGTTACTTAATATTGATATTAATTTATTGATTGGGGTTGTTGGATCTTGTTTTGGGTTTTTGTTTGGTAAATTTTAATTTTTTTTTATGTATTTATGTTATTACTGAATTGTATTTAAACATTTTTAAGTTATTTATAAAAAGATATATTAGATATTTTTAATTATAAATTTTAATTTTTTTTAGTTTTTTTGTATCCAGTGAGTATAAGATACAAATAATTGTTAGATAATTTGGATTAAAAGTCTAAAGAAAATGAAACAAATGCATAAAGCATAAAAGATTATAATAGTTCTATAATTAATCAGATATAAATGGGTAAAAAAAATGATATTACGACCATATCCAAACAAAAAAAATATGATATTGAGAATGGACAAGATATAACTACAACTTTATTAAGAAATAGCAAATAATTTTTAGAGAAAATTAATCCAATAAAAATGTTTTTAAATATTAATTATATGGGAATTTTGATGATTGTTGGATTTGCTTTAATGGTTTTGCAATTATATTAATTATTTGAATCTGTTTTTTGATATTAAGATTATAAAATATATAAATAATTATAAATTTAAATATAGTTTAACTATATTTTTATAAATTATAATTTATATAAAATTACTATATAAAAAATCTTAGTTATTAAAAAACTTTATTTACAAAAATTATAAAATTAAAATACCATTTTTTAACAAGATTTATAATCTTATAATAAGTTTTTTTTTTTTTTTTATTTATAAAATTAGCTTACTAATTAGGTTAAATTTAAACATAAAAAAGATGAAAAAAATATATATATTAATATATTGGTTTATATTAATTATTAATTTAAATTTTAATCACCTAACTTCATAATAATATTAACATATCATTTGTTATTAAATAATTGAAAATATTTATAAAAGCAAAGAACAAATTAAAAATAATAATAAAAAATATAATTTAATTTCATTCATAATTTTAGTTTGAAAATATCAAAATAATGGATTTTATAAAATTTATTTTAAAATTAATATGTTTCTTGTTATTTAATTCTCATATACTTTAAATTATAAAAATTTTGCTGATTGTATGATTGGTAATTATAATTTAAAGATCATTATACCTCATTTAAAAAAAAATTAAACCTACAGTAGATAAGTAAATATTATTTAATATATAGAAATAAAAATAAGTTATATTTATAAACTTTTATGTAAATCATAGTAGGAAAGCTTTTAGAATAATATTTATAATAATTATCAAATTTAAGTTAATTCATTTTTAAATTCTTATACAAGTTAAATTTATAATTAAATAGCCTCTAGTAGTTTAATTAATAATGTTGAACTAGCATAGTAATGATGAAATAAAATAAAGAGAAAATTTAAACTGTCTCATATTAAATATCTATTTGATAACCAAATAAATTAAGAAAAAGTCTTTTAATTTGCCAACAATATTTATATAACATATAAATTAAAAATAAAAATAAAAAAAAAACAAACAAATAAAATAAAAATAAAAAAAAAAAAATGATTAAATTAGTTAGATATAAGACATGTTTATAAATAAGGATAAATGTAGTTTTATTAATTATAATTCAGATGTTATTTTAGAATAAAATAAGTAATACATGATAATTATTATATAATAAAATTATAAAAAATTTATTATAATTTTTAAATAGTATGTTAATATAATATTTTTTTTTTTCAGTATACAATATTATAATGGTATTATATTTTTTGAATTTTTTTTTATAGTTAAAGTTTATGGTTATAGTTAGTAAATATTAAGATAGTCTTTGAAAGTAGATGAAAAAATATAAGATATAAATTTTATAGGAAATTTAGAAAGTTAATTTAAAAATAGTTATATTGATATTTTAAAGTAAGGTTTTTAAGGTTATGATAATTATGAAAAAGAGGAAAATTAAAATTATTATTAATAGTAATAATAAATTTTTAATGGTGTAGAAAATAGTAAGTTTGAAGATTATGATGGTTTTTTAGTGGATGGAGAGGAATTTGATGGTGAGTTAGAAAGTTTAGAACATTTATTTGATGAAGATAGTATTGAATTTTAAGAAGAGTTTTAAATGTTTCGAAGAGGTTTGGGGGTAAAATATATGTTTATTTTTACTATATATATATATTTTATTATACAGGTCGAAAGTTTAAAACAAATTTTGGTTTATATTTCCATTTAATACTTAATTATATTTTAATAAAATTAATAAAATTATTTATAAATTAATTTAAATTAATTTTACTAGCAAATGCATATTAAAATAATTAGATTTGTAATAAAATTTAAATTAAAATTAATTTCTCAATTTTTAACTTATATAATGTTTGGTTATTTTTTATGCTTGTTGATCTTTGGTTTTTTAAGGTTATTTTTGTTTTTAGTATTAAATTTAAAATCAGTAATGAAATTATATCATTTTTTTTTTAAATTATAATTTATCTTATAATAATCATGAATTATGCAAAAAAATTTTTAATGTTTTAAAATACTGAGCTAAGTGAATATAATTTCACTATGCATTTATAATACCAACAAAAATAAAATTACAACTCTATTTTTATTTTTATAAACAATTTAATAAAGCAAATAAAACATATTTTTTTTATTTTTTTAAGAGTATTTATAATTGAATTTTTTTTATATAGCATAATTATAATTAATTGATGACGTAGATTAATTCTAGATAAATTTTTAAATTTTATGTTGGTTTTTATAAAAGTTTGGTAGGTAAAATATCTTTTTTTTCGATTTTAATTAGAATTTTGAAATTGAATAGAAAAAATAATTACCATTTTATTTATACTGAAAAAAAATTTAAATTTAAAAATTAATTTAATAAAATTATCATTTTAAGTAAATAATTAAAAATGTGGAATATTTTTAATTTACAATTTAATAATAATCAATTAATTTCTTTAAAATTGCATTCATGTTGAATTTTTGAAAGCTTATAAATATAGTTAATAAAACTTCATTAAAATATTACGAAATTTGTAATTTTTTTAAATTTAAAATTATTAAGCCTTGAAAAAATCAAAATAAAAGTATTTGGACCATTATCGATTAAAAAGCCATATTTTTTAAATTTTTTTAAATTTTTACATTATTAATTTTCAAATTTTTAAATTTTAAATTTCAAATTTTTAGGCAAAATGTCCTAAGAATGTAAAAGTTCCTACCTGGTCTAAAAAATAGCCGGATTTACAAGAATAATTCGACAAAGTGCATCCAAATCCACAGGCAAATACAAAGATGAAGTTCACATTTCACGAAGAAACTTTTAAGTAGAATTCGCCTAAATATTACCAAAAAGGTAAAAAAAGGTACGTATATCCTTCTATGTACTACTATGCGACAATTTAGTTAGAAGAAGGAGACGAAAGTGACTATATATACAGTAAGTTGCCGAAAGAGTGGGCGGATTTTAACTCTAAAAGCGGGTTTTTTTAGTTTGATGTTGGGAGCGATTTGGTTTAGAATGTGTATAAAATTTAGGTTTATGCTGTGGACGGGAGGTATTCTGAGTGTGTTTCTAAGGGGTACAGTTTTTTTTTGGATTTGGGGAATGATAAGCCGCATTTTGATGGGAGTTTTGTTGCTTTGTAGGTTTTGTTTGAGGGGTAAAATGCTAAGACTGCGGTGGATGTGTAAATTAATATATTATTATTGTTTTATTTAATAAATTTATTTTATTATATTTGTTGGATAATTTAATTTTAAAATTTTTTGGTAGATGATTTAATTCTTAAATGTATTTTTTAATTTTTTTTTTTAGGTTCTATAAGTTTTAATTCCCGCAGCTCGTTATTACTGATGATGATAAATAAGATTCTATACAGATTAATTTTAAATGGAAATTGGAGGCGTCTGATTCCTGGAAATCCTGGACAAGCGATTTGTAACAGCAAAATTACAATTACAATTTTTATTTGAAATTAATTATTTTCTTTATTTTTGAAATTAGTAAAAAAATTATATAATAATTTATTAAAAAGATGGCTTTAACCACATTTCATAAACGGGGCAACCAAGAGCCAAAGTTATGTAATAATGAACGGGACAGCTCCTTTCGAAGATTACTATAAAAAGACGTTCTACGTTTGGGTTTACGGTTACGACGGATTAGAGTACGGAGAAGAAGAAGAAGAATTAGTTTATATGTGGGATTTTTCCAATAATTCACCTTTTATAGACGCTACAAAAAAATCTTTATAAGTTTAATTTAATGAATAAAATCCAAATCCTTAAGTAGGACAGCGGTTAAGATTTGATATTACGGAAAACCCGTTTTTTGATCCGGATACTGATAATGATTTGGAGTATTTGGTTTATTATTGGGATGGAAGTTATGATTATTCTAGTGGGGAGATGGATTTTGGAACGGGCAGTTGGAGGGTTTTGGACAGTAGTTAGTGGATTTATTTTAGTTAGAGTGGACTTTATTTTGAGGTAAGTTTATGTTTATTTAGTTATTTAATAAATTAATTAACTTATTTAATTATTTATTTATTTATTTATTAATCCAGTCGATTTTTGGATCAAAATTTAATTATTCAGGGAGTATTTTAATTTGTATTAAATATTTATATTAATTAGTGTTTTTTTACATATATATATAAAGTAAATTAAAACCAATTTAATTTTAAATTTTAAATTAAAATAATTAAATTTTGATCCAAAAATTGACCGGACAAATAATTATTTATTTATTTGATTTTTATATTAATTTTTAAGGGAACTGCTCCTGAATCGTTGATGGACACTAATTATACTATAAGGATGAATTTGACCGATTAGTTTGTGGTTTCTGATGGGATGTATTTTTACATAGATTTGTCAAATTATAAGCCTGAGATAAATTCAGTTGTTAAAGATTTATAATTTTAGTTTGATTCTTAATTTCCTAAACCATATTTATTCATAGAAATATAGATGATTTTTGTTATTGTTAAGAGTCCATTTTAGGATTTTGATTTAGATGATACATTAAATTTCGAGATTTTCTACAAGGAAAACGAAAGCGATCCTTGGACTACTTTGTCTGGAATATGGATTTCTCCTAGTTCTGACCAGTAAATGCTGATTGGAACTCCATCCATTGATAAATTAGACACAAAATGGTATATTGGTTATTAGGTAAATAAATTAATTATTTTTAATAATTTTTTAAAAATACCATAAATTTTTATACATTCATTAAATAACGAAAAAAACTTCTAATTTTATATAAATTTTTATATATATATAATATATAAAGGTAAATGATAATTATAAAACTTCGGAGCTATAAAGTTTTGTTATAGATTTTACTGATAACTAGCCCATTATAAATCCTCTCATGACAATGACTGTTTAGGAATAGGTAAAAAAATAAAATATATTAAAATTTATAAAAAAAAGAAAAAAAAATGGCATTACTTTTTAATATATTTAATTTAATTTTATATGTTTTGATTTAATATTATATTAATTATAGTTTGATGCTTAAAATCCAAATCCACAAGTTGGAAAAAGTATAGAATTATCTTTTTTGAGCGCTCCTTTTATAGACGCTGATAACGATTATTTGACTTACGAAATTTTATACTAAGTGAAAAATTCTTTAAGCGACGCTGATAACTGGGCCGACCTGGTTGACGAATGGATTTATTTTACTCCTAAATCTCTTACTTTTAAAGGAACTGCCGGAGTAGATTTAATGGATAAATTTGTGTTGATTAAGTTTCGGTGTACTGATGGTCTGAAAACTTCAGAATATGTAAATAAATAAAATAAATAATTAATTAAAAACTATTTTTAATAAATTTTTTAATTTTATCTAATTAATAGAAATTATTTAAATTTTTTAATTTTAATTATTTAATAAAAATTATATAAATATTTTTTTATTTTTTGTAGCTTGAATTTTATATCAATTTGGCAAACGAAAGTCCTTACATAGATCCAAGTGTACCTTCTCTTTAAGAGTAATTTGACGCCTAAGTGAGCAGAATCGGAATCGGATCTGTTATAGAATTCGAGATAAAATAGTTTCCAATAGTAGACGCGGATAACGACGAAATTTCTTATCAAGTGGAATATTTAGACGAAATTGGAAATTGGCAAAATTTGGAAGATTAATGGCTAAGTTTTACTTAGAAAAACCGGAAATTTAAGGGCGTTCCACCAGTTGAATTTATGGATAGTGTGTACAATTTACGGCTGATTGGGTCGGACGGGTACAAATTTTCGGAGGCTGTTTTTTTAGCTTTGAATTTGACTGATATTTCTCCTGTTTAGGCTGAAAATGCTAAGAGTTTGGAAGAGTAGATAAATTCTTTAGTGAAAACTGGAATTGCTACTATGAAGGTAGGGAAATCTTTTTTGTTTTAGTTTGATGGGGGCACTTTTTAGGATAGTGATTCGAGTGAGCTGAATTATTAAGCTTATTATACGAAGAAAGTTTTGAAAAATGATTATGGTAGAAATGATGGTTAGGGGAGAAGAAATAGGAGGAATTTGATTTAGGAGGGGGATTTTCCTGTAGGGTATTTTGAGCAGAATGTTGTTGATAGCTAATTTGTGAAGTTGACAACTTGTAAATGCAATTTATTTAGAAATTTATTATAAATTTATTATAAATTAATTATAAATTTATCAATTTAAAACAAATAAAATTAGATTTATTTTTAATTTTTTTTAATTATATAAAGCTTTGGATTCAGAAGTTTGGATGAAATTTAATCCTAAAACTAGGACTTTTTACGGGACGCCTTCTGTTAAAGATTTAGGAATTTAATCAGTTATGGTAGTAATTGACGATGCTTATAAAGAAATTACGTAGAATTTTACGCTAGATATAACAAATGAAGCACCTTATTTAAATTTGCCTTTAAGTAATTAATTGTAGGCGATGCCCGTTATAAATACGGATTTTTAGTTTGTTTTTCAATAAAAGACATTTTTGGACCCTGATGAAGATAATTTGAGTTATAGCGTGATAATGGCGGATGGCTCTGAGTTAATTGAAGAGTTGAAATTTGACGAGGAAAATAGAAGAGTTTTCGGGAATTTAGGTGATTTGAGAGACAATACTTTTATTACTAAAAGTCCGATTACAATTAAGGTATATTTTAGATTTTTTCAATAATTAGAGAATAAAAAATTTCTTTAATTTTGTTAGATAAGATTTATTTTTAACTTTTAGAATTTAGAATTAAAATTTAAATTATTTTTATTTATTTAAATTGTTTAATTATTTTTAATAGATAATTGCCACTGATCCCGCAGGAATGACTGCCGAGGATACCCTTATTTTAGAAGTTAAGCCTTCAATTATATTTATTTTGTAGTTAATTATTGAGGTTTTTGGCGGTTTATTTTCTGTTTTGAGTTTTATAGCTTTGCTCCCGTTTTTGCATGAAATTTTATGCAGAAGAAGGTAAAATATTTATTTTATAAAATTAAATAGTTAAGTAAAAAAAAAATTAACTTAGGTATGAGTATTTAAGAAGAATGGATGTAAAAATTGACAACTAATAAAAATAAATATTTTATATGCAAATACCTTTGATAAGGCAAGAATTGAAATTTGGATGCAAAATTATGGACAAAATTGCTTGGCAAAAATTGACGGCTGGTTAAAAAATTAAGAAAAGCTGGGAACATAAAGAATGGATTTATAATTATTTTGACAAAGAAAATGGAAATTTAAAGACTGAAGCTTTTAATGAGACAGTTAATTAGGTATTAGAATAGTTTAAGAAAAAAGAGTAAAAAAGATTGATTAAAGATTAAAAAACGAAAGAAAAGACATTAAAGAAAATTGAAGAAAAAGAGAAAAAAACAAAAAAAAATGGCAGGGATAAAAATTCTAAAAAGAGAACTAGTGTATATATTGAGAACACTTTAAAAAAAACAAAGTAATAAATAGACAAAAAGTAGCAAATTATTTAGAATTTGACTGAAATGGAGATGATAAATTAATTTTAGGAATACTAATAACAAGGATAAAAATTAAATACTATGGTGACAGTATTTTAGGGTCTTTTCCACAAATAGATGATAGAGAAAAATGAATTTTTGAAATATTTATTTGGTTTTATTAAGGAAAAGAATTGTCAATACAGTTACAGCATAGATTCCAAAGACGAGAAAAAAAAATAAGTAAAGAAAATAAATGCATCTAAAAAAGACTGGTACAAGAATTATATTACTATAGGATACACAAAGGAAATTAACGATTTAAAGGAAAATAAGTTTCCCCCTTTGATTGGCTTTGACTTTGAATTGCTGAGATCTGATTTGTAAATGGGAAAATAAGCTTTTGAAATTGAAAAACTAAGGAAAAAGGCGGGAAAAGGAGAAATTGTTAACGTGCCTGAGGTTTCTAGTAATAAAAAAAAGATAATAATTTTTATATATATATTTATTTATTTATTTATTTATTTATTTAT